>JASKMD010000016.1:5086931-5158336 GCA_030144725.1 Haematococcus lacustris
TGGTGGGGCAGTCTGTGGGCAAGGGGGGGGTGGATGAGGTCCCCCCCCCCCGCCATATGCCACCACCGAGGGGCAATGCATTGCAGACTGCCCTTACCACGGTGCTGTGGGGAGGGAGGCGGTACCTAGCATTTGATAGCACCTCATATCACTCCCATCACGCCCATCACGCCCATCACGCCCATCACGCCCATCACTCCCATCACTCCCATCACTCCCATCACTCCCATCACTCCCATCACTCCCGTCACCCCTATCACTATTACCGTGAGACACTGAGACAGGCACTGCCGCGCAGAGTGGGTGCCAGTGGTGAGGTGATGAGTGGTGGTACAGTCAGCAAGCTTGTCCACCTACCACAGGCTGCAGCCGAGGGGGGAGCTGCGGGACTTGGCTGCTGCCGTCTCCTTGCCTGGTACTTGTTTCTGCCTGCTGGCCCTGGTCCTGACCCTGAGCTCCTCCAGCCAGCCTTTGCTTCTGCACAACACAGGAGGCAAGGGTAGTAAGGGTATATGCCTGGGGGGTGAGGGGGAGGGGGAGGGGGAGGGGGAGGGGGAGGGGGAGGGGAGGGGGAGGGGGAGGGGGAGGGGGAGGGGGAGGGGGAGGGGGAGGGGGAGGGGAGGGGGAGGGGGAGGGGGAGGGGGGAGGGGGAGGGGGAGGGGAGGGGGAGGGGGAGGGGGAGGGGGAGGGGGAGGGGGAGGGGGAGGGGGAGGGGGAGGGGGAGGGGGAGGGGGAGGGGGAGGGGGAGGGGGAGGGGGAGGGGGAGGGGGAGGGGGAGGGGGAGGGGGAGGGGAGGGGGAGGGGGAGGGGGAGGGGGAGGGGGAGGGGAGGGGGAGGGGGAGGGGGGAGGGGGAGGGGGAGGGGGAGGGGGAGGGGGAGGGGGAGGGGGAGGGGGAGGGGGAGGGGGAGGGGGGAGGGGGAGGGGGAGGGGGAGGGGGAGGGGGAGGGGGAGGGGGAGGGGGAGGGGGAGGGGGAGGGGGAGGGGGAGGGGGAGGGGGAGGGGGAGGGGGAGGGGAGGGGGAGGGGGAGGGGGAGGGGGAGGGGGAGGGGGAGGGGGAGGGGGAGGGGGAGGGGGAGGGGGAGGGGGAGGGGGAGGGGGAGGGGGAGGGGGAGGGGGAGGGGGAGGGGAGGGGGAGGGGGAGGGGGAGGGGGAGGGGAGGGGGAGGGGGAGGGGGAGGGGGAGGGGGAGGGGGAGGGGGAGGGGGAGGGGGAGGGGAGGGGGAGGGGGAGGGGGAGGGGAAGGGGGAGGGGGAGGGGCGCACCAGGAACTCAGCCATGGCTTCGTCCTCACTGCCTTGCTGCATTTCTCCCCCCTCCTCGTCGTCCTCATCATCATCATCCTGCTGCTGCTGCTGCTGCTGCTGCTGCTGCCGCTGCTGTTGCACTTGCTCTCGCTGCTGCTGCTGCTGCTGCTGCTGCAGCCCCTGCTGCTGATCCTGCTGCTGCTGCTCACCCGCCCCGCCCCCCACACAGGCCATCTGGGCTGTGGATGTGTCGGTAACAAAGCTGGTGCGGGGTACCTGGTAGGGGGCAGGTGGGGGGCCAGGTAGGGGGCAGGTGGGGGGCAGGTGGGGGGCAGGTGGGGGGCAGGTGGGGGGCAGGTGGGGGGCAGGTGGGGGGCAGGTGGGGGCCAGGTGGGGGGCATAAGCTCCTAAGGAGGGAGGGAGCATGGGCAGTGGGGCGAGCAGGCAGCAGCAGAGGCACACACCCGTCTTACTTCTTTAGTGTCATAGGTCAACCGTCAGTGATTGAGCAGTGGCAGCAGCGCAAGTGTGGGAGGTGGTGGCAGCAAGGCAGGCAGCAGCAATGGCAGCAGCAGCAGCAGCAGCAGCAGCAGCAGCAGCAGAACAGAGCTGGACTGCAGAGGTAGCCCAGACTTTGCTTGCAGGGTCGGGTCTGTCACCTTTGCAGGGCGCTCCTCGGCGTTGCCCTCCACACTGCCAGCTGCCCCTGCCCCTGCCTCTTCCCCCTCCCCTGCTGCTGCCGCCCCCACTGCCCCTGCCTCTGCCCCTGCTGCTGCCTCTGCCCCTCGCGCCTCTGCCTCTGCTTCTGCTGCCCCCCCTGACCCTACCCCCGCCCCTGCCCCTGCCCCTGCCTCTACCCCTGCCATTGCCGTTGCTTCCGTCGCTGCTGCCACCCCTGCTCTGCCCCCCTCTGCTTCAGCACCCTGACACCTGGCACTAGGGGGGCTAGCGGGAGCAGCAGCCGCCGCCGCAGCAGCAGCAGCAGGGGGAGGGGTGGCAGGGGCAGCAGCAGCAGCAGCCAGTGATGCAGCACTTTTGGGGTTGGCTGTTGCGCCAGCGCTGCCGGCTGCTGAAGCTGCCCCTTTGCGGCCACGCCCCAGCCTGCCTGCTTCATGATTCCTGCAGGCAGGACAGGGCGGTTGGGCTACATTGGTTTTAGCTGGTGAAGTTGGTTGGATTGGCTGGGCAGAGCTGGCAGCTGACAGCATCCCTTCACATGGTGGAGGTAACGCAGCACAAAATGTCACACCTGCCCATGCAAGTAGGACATGAACATGAGCCAGAGACGATGGTGGTGAGGTAGATGAAATGGTTGTTGGACTGTACCTCTTGCCTGCACAGGCTGCTGACTCACCTAGCCTGTATAATGTGTATAACACTGACCTAACAGGTAGGTAGGTAGGACCTACAGGTAGGTAGCAGTGATTTTTTTTGCGTAATACGTAACGATCGGAACCAAAAGCTTGTTTTCTAGGCCTGGACTTCGTTACCAAACGGACCCTTGCTGGCCTCGGCTGGCCTCGGCTGCTTCGTAATCAAAAAATACCTCTTTGTGTATAATACTTATATAAGAATATAAGAAAATGCTGCGTTACTTGTTTTTCGTTACCAGTCGGGACCAACTGCGTAAACAGCCATGTCATGGTCCTGGACTCTTCGTGACCAGCATCAGCTTGGCTGTTTTAGAAAAAAAAACCACTGGTAGGTAGGACTGCTACAGCAGTGAAAGGTAGATGAAATGATAGTACAAACCCTTGTACACATCTACCGCTGGCAGCTAACCCCCCCTTGCTCCTACTCTTGCTTGCCCCAAGACCTTGTGCTTGTGCCTACCTCTATCCCTGCCCCTGCCTCCGCCCCCCCCCCTTGGGGCCTCACCCACTTTCTACGCGTGTAGTTATGGAAGGCGTGGTGCCCTACAAACGCGGCCAGCGCCGCCCTAAAGCGCTGCAGGGTGGATGCATCCTCCGGGCTGCCCTCCCCCCCCAGCCCCAGCAGGCAGGCAGGCAGGTAGTACTCGTAGGTGCGGGAGGAGCAGAAATGTCTCGCGTCAAACTTCTTGTTCACCTGTACTGGCAGGCCAGGCAGCCAGGCAACTCAGTGAATCATGGGAGCAGCTGGCAGAGTCTGCTATCCAGGGATGTGTTAAACAGAAATAGAAACCACGTGGCTGAGACGCGGCGTCGTTTTGATTACCAGGGGAGGGTTCTCTCTCAGTTGGGATCGGCTGACAGCCAGGCAACAAAGTGAATCATGGGAGCAGGCTTAGTGAATCCACCCTCCATCTAATACAGCAGCTGGAGCCAGCAGCCCACCCCCTGCCTGGGTGGGTGGGTGGGTGGGTGGGTGGGTGGGTGGGTGGGTGGGTGGGTGGGTGGGTGGGTGGGTGGGTGGGTGGGTGGGTGGGTGGGTGGGTGGGTGGGTGGGTGGGTGGGTGGGTGGGTGGGTGGGTGGGTGGGTGGGTGGGTGGGTGGGTGGGTGGGTGGGTGGGTGGGTGGGTGGGTGGGTGGGTGGGTGGGTGGGTGGGTGGGTGGGTGGGTGGGTGGGTGGGTGGGTGGGTGGGTGGGTGGGTGGGTGGGTGGGTGGGTGGGTGGGTGGGTGGGTGGGTGGGTGGGTGGGTGGGTGGGTGGGTGGGTGGGTGGGTGGGTGGGTGGTGGGTGCCTCAGCAGCGCAATGGCTCAGCCCCGCCCCCTGGTCCCCCCCCCTGCCCGCCTCACCTTCTGCACACTGAGCACCCTGATGCTGTCAGGCAGGTGGCGGTTGATGCGGTCAGCCAGGCTCATGCCCTCGCAGTCTGGGGTGCTGGCTGCAGCTGGCCCTGGAGGGGGAGGGCATCAGACAGGGGGTGGGATCAAATACGGGCAAACAGCCCCTGGCCCCCCCTGCCCCTGCCCCTGCCCCTGCCCCTGCCCCTGCCCCTGCCCCTGCCCCTGCCCCTGCCCCTGCCCCTGCCCCTGCCCCTGCCCCTGCCCCTGCCCCCCTGCCCCTGCCCCTGCCCGACTCACCCTCCTCCACTTGCGCTGGTTGCACAGGTGCTTCCCCAACAGCCGCTGCTGCTTTCGGGTCAGCTGCTGTTGAGCCTCCTGCTGCTGCAGAGCCTGTGTCCATTGCTGCTGTGTCTAGCGGGCATGGTGCCTCTGACCCTTCCCCTGGTGCCACTGCGGTTAGTGCTGCTGGCACCGTGGCTGGCTGCGCTGCTGCTGCTGCTGCTGCTGCCTGATCAAGAACAGGCTCAGGCACGTAGTAGCGGCTGTCATCAATCAGCATCTTTAGGCTCATGACCTGCCCACATGGGAACAAGGTGTGACCAAAAGTATGAGGCCAGGGGCATGCAAGAATGAACAGACGAGGCAGTCACGGGCAGGGAGCAATGATAGCATTGGTAAGGCAGGCAGCAGTGAAGCAGGCTGCGGGAGGCAGGGAACATCAGTGGAGTGTGACACGTGTGACATGTGTGATTGTTATGTGTGAACGACATGTGTGACCAACATGTGTGACCATGTGTGGAAAGGAGGAAAGATCAATCCCGCGGCGGCTCTGAAGGGGAGTTGTTGACTGAGGGCAATTGCCTGGTCTGTGTGGGGTCTCAACAGCGTGAGGTGTTTAAGAGGTGGGGTCAAAAGCTGGAGGCTTACGTTATGGCTTGGTATGTGTTGGGTGCTGAGGTCACTGTGATGAAGTTGTGGAAAGCTGGGTGGAAGCTGCGAGGAAGCTGTGGGGAGGAGCTGGTGGGAAGCTGTGGGCCAACACGAGGGAAGCTAGGGTTTGCACGGGGAGGGCAGCAGCAGTGGAGGAGCTGGGTGGAAGCTAGGCTGCCCCTGCTGCCCACCGTGCCAAGGGAGTGCACGCCCTTGTCAGTTCGGCTGGCCCGGCTCCACTTCTGCAGCAGCAGCACCACCAGCAGCATGGGCAGCAGCAGCAGCTGCAGCAGCAGTAGCAGCAGCCACAGCCACAGCACACCATCCTTGCCACGGCTGTCTTGTCGCAGCACAGCAGCAGGAGCAAGAGTTTGCACATGTAACTGTTGTCTTCATCATGCCAAGAGCACCACATCCCTCCCTTGCCCCACCCCTTGCCGATCCACATGCAAACACCAGTTGCACCCTCCAAATGCTGCTGTTGCTGCTGCTGCACATGTTGGTGCTGCCCATGCTGCTGCTGCTGCCCATGCCGCTGCTGCTGTAGATGCTGTTGGTGGTGGTGGTGGTGCTGCTGCTTAGGTGGGGGCGGAGACGGCTGCTTGCGGGCAGGAGGGGAGGGGGGGGCTGGGTGTCCCCTGCTGCTGCTGCTGCTGCTACTGCTGCTGCTGTAGCTGCGATGAGACAGCTGCGGCAAGGATGGCACCCTAGCTGAGACTGGTGAGTGCCCTGAGGGTAGGGTCAGACCAGGGCTGCACTGACCAGGCGAGCAAAGTTGCCATAGTTGGTCTCCAGCAGCAGTCCAGCCTGCAGGCAGCAGCAGCCACTGCAGGTCCTCTGGTTGAGCCCAGCAGCCTTAGAGCGACACAAACCCAGCAACCAGCCAGCAACCAGCCAGCAACCAGCAACCAAGCTGGTGGGATAGGAATGGGACTGCGGCCCCAAAGCCTCTGACTGGGCCGTGCAGCCGCAGAGTAAAAGAAAGGAAAGCAGAGCCAGTGGGGGCGCCCCCAACTGATGCTGGACAACAGCTTGGGGTGGGGCCTTGCCTGACCCTGACCCTGACCCCGCCCTGGCCCCCGCCCCTGCCCCCGCCCCTGCCCCTGCCTGATGAGCACCATGAGGCTCCTGTGCTTTGGCTGGCTGGCTGGCTGGCTGGCTGCAGCTGCCTGCTCCTTAGCCTGCTCCTTAGCCTCGTGACGCTGATGCGAACTACAAGGCAGGGGGTCCAGGCGGCTGCCTGCACCGCCTGCTCTCCGCATGCCCTGGCCAGCAAAGCGGCGGCTGGCTGGCTGGCAAGCGCCACCTCCCTGCTGGCAGCACAGATCAGCAGGTACTGCCAGCCTGCTGCGTGGTGGGGGCCCACAGCTTTTCCCTTGCAACTCGGATAACCTGTGGATATCCCTATCCCTGTTCCTGTCCCTATCCCTGTCCCTGTCCCTGCCCCTGCCCCTGCCCCTGCCCCTGCCCCTGCCCCTGCCCCTGCCCCTGCCCCTGCCCCTGCCCCTGCCCCTGCCCCTGCCCCTGCCCCTGCCCCTGCCCCTGCCCCTGCCCCTGCCCCTGCCCCTGCCCCTGCCCCTGCCCCTGCCCCTGCCCCTGCCCCTGCCCCTGCCCCTGCCCCTGCCCCTGCCCCTGCCCCTGCCTCGACCTTGACCCAGCATGCACTGCGACTACCAGCCACTGCTGTCTGCTGCTACCTGACCAGGCCGGTGGCAGCAGGCCTGGAGCCAGACCCAGGACCTTGCCTGGAAGATGGCCCGCTCCAGCACCTGCTCCACAGTGCTGTCCTCCCCGAGCGACCTGTTGATGCTGGAGCCTGGCACCACACACAGGGGCCAGCACACAGCGCAGGGCGGCTGATCGGCTGATCTTGCGTCTGGCGCATCTCGCTGCCATCATTGCAAGCTCTGTCCCCTAGAGCCTGGCCATTGCGCGTCACACAGCGCAGGGCGGAGCAGCAGGCAGCTGCTGTCCGTTCGTCGCATCATAGCTAGCATCATCTTCGGCTTTGCATTGTCTCAGCACCAGCACAGGATAGGCACACAGTGTCACTAGTTTCAGGTGTGTTTCATGCTGAGCATGCTGGCTGCATGGGTCATTGTAGTTGCCTGCCTTTGAATGCGCTTCCCACGTAGCCTGTGTGAATCGCAACTGTGCGCTTCGACAGGTTAGGGTCCTTGGGTCCATTGCGCCTTTGGGCTTCATCCCGCGCATCATCGGAGTCAGCTTTACCCATCTAGGATTGATGCCGCATCAATGATGCGTGCCGCCGCGAGGAGGTTGCATGGCTTTATGTGTTTGTTGCATGTATTTTAACTGCAGAAATGTAACAGGGCTCCTTGTATGCTCCTTGTATGGCCCCAGCTAACGCCATGTGTTGATCACTACTGCTGATGATGTTCTATGCATCCACATGTGCTAACATGACGACACAAATAGCTGAGGGCTGCGCCCATGGTAAAGACCGATGATGTGAGCATCGGTGGGGGCCATCAAGTGCATATACTGTCTCGATGCCAATGTGACATGTGAAGAGGGTTTGCACTGATACGGCTTGAGGCCACGGGCAATATGGATGTCCGCGGAGCAGAGGCAGGGATGTCTGCCCCTCTCGCGCGTCTATTTCCTCCCACCTCCCCGACCGTGCCTCCCGGCACGCGGCTGGAGCGCAGCCTAGAACCTACCACACCTTAAACGCCCAGCAAGCTAGGTCAAGATTAGCACACAACTAGGACATGCCCAAGAACATGACCGACCAGAGGGACCGAGACAAGGAACATAAGTCACGTAAACTCATGCAATGGCAGGGCGGGGTGAAGGTCAGTTAGCACATTTCACTGTTTAAGTCGCGTCCTAGGGGGGGGGCGACAGGTTTGCTGCTTTTCGGGCCTTCTTTGTCTGCCGAACTGCTTCCGCGTGTGCCTGCAACCGTTCGTCCTTGGGGGTGGGCGGCAGGTTTGCTGCCTTGCGGGTTGCCTTCTCCTTCCAGTACCTCGATCGGGCCACAGCGGCTGCCTTGCTGGCTGCATCCACGCCCGCCTGCAACCGTTCGTCCTGGGGGGTGGGCGGCAGGTTTGCTGCCTTGCGGGCTGCCTTCTCCTCCCAAATCTTGCTGCTTGCCCGCCCACCCGCCAACACAGATGCATGCAGCTGGCTGTCCCGGGGGGTGGGCGGCAGGTTTGCTGCCTCACGGGCAGCCTTCTCCTTCCAGATCCTTGCAATGACCACACGGCCTGCCCGCAAAGATGCCTCCATGCTCACCTGCACCTGTCTGTCCCGGGGGGTGGGCGGCAGATTAGCCGCCTCACGGGCAGCCTTCTCCTTCCAAAACCTCGCAATGACCTGTCCATCCCGACGCTCGCACCCCGGCAGACCGTCGCGTAGTTCAACCCAATCATACCAGATGAGAGGAGATACGAAGAGAGGCCAGGCCAGGGGGGGTGGTGGGATGCTGACGGGCCAGGTCGTGGCGTTGACGTCAATGATAAGGCTGCATGTGGCCACTGAGCCGCTCAAGGGCTGCCCAAAGCCAGGCTGGATGCCCACTGAATGCTTACAGTACAGGCCGTCGCGAACGGGGACCTTCCCGCTTGCAACCGGGCCCACGAAGTAACCCAAGCCGTGCGGGAGCGAGTGGTGGGCCTCCTCGTCACCGCACCGGAGGCCCACCACACCGCCACCGCCGAGGTTGAAGACGGCGCGGCCCACATTGGCATCCCCGCGGTCTTTGTGCTGCTAATCCCAAGAGAGCATAAGATAAGTATTCCACCTGGGCGTCTATGGACCCCAGGGCGGCCACCCACCCATCTCAATTGGTGGTCGCTTAGGTTGAAGGCCACAAATGCGTTGACCATCTCGACACCCAGTCCCTTGCACCATTCGACGAGCAGTCCAGAGTACGGACCCCACATTGTCCAGCCCGGAACCAAACCTAACTGGCCCGTTATACGGACTCCAACACGCCTTGCCGCGCCCGCTGTTACCAATTCGCTGAAAAGATGCTCGGCTATGGCAAATGGGAGCCACGATAAATAAAATGGAATTAGCACGAACTGCGCCATAACAGATGCGTGCATCGTGGCGGGCGGGAATGAATGGATGAATGACAATCTCCACCTCTACAGTGAGAAGCGTGAGAAGCCGACTGTGCGTGAGTGCCGACTTGAGCGATGCGGGTGTGCAATAGACGAGGACGTGGGTGAACACTGTGACCTGTTGATGCTTGAGCCTGGCACCACACACAGGGGCCAGCACACAGCGCAGGGCGGCTGATCTTGCGTCTGACGCATGCCACTGACATCACTGCAAGCTCTGTCCCCTAGAGCCTGGCCATTGCGCGTCACACAGCGCAGGGCGGAGCAGCGGGCAGCTGCTGTCTGTTCGTCGCATCTCAGCTAGCATCATCCTCGGCTTTGCATTGTCTCAGCATCAGCACAGGATAGGCACACAATGTCACAAGTTTCAGGTGTGTTTCATGCTGAGCATGCTGGCTGCATGGGTCATTGTGTTTGCCTGCCTTTGAATGCGCTTCCCACGTAGCCTGTGTGAATCGCAACTGTGCGCTTCGACAGGTTAGGGTCCTTGGGTCCATTGCGCCTTTGGGCTTCATCCCGCGCATCATCGGAGTCAGCTTTACCCATCTAGGATTGACGCCGCATCAATGATGCGTGCCGCCGCGAGGAGGTTGCATGGCTTTATGTGTTTGTTGCATGTATTGCAACTGCAAAAATGTAACAGGGCTCCTTGTATGCTCCTTGTATGGCCCCAGCTAATGCCATGTGTCGATCACTACTGCTGATGATGTTATATGCATCGACATGTGCTAACATGACGACACAAATAGCTGAGGGCTGCGCTCATGTTAAAGACCGATGATGTGAGCATCGGTGGGGGCCATCAAGTGCATATACTGTCTCGATGCCAATGTGACATGTGAAGAGGATTTGCACTGATGCGGCCTGAGGCCACGGGCTATATGAATATCCGCGGAGCAGAGGCAGGGATGTCTGCCCCTCTCGCGCGTCTATTTCCTCCCACCACCCCGACCGTGCCTCCCGCCAGCACGCGGCTAGAGCTGCATGAAGCGGTGCCAGTTCTCTACGATGCCGTCTGCAACTGGTTGCGGAAGCGGGGCAAGGTGAGAAGGTACAGACTTGTTGCCTCCACCATGCCCATGCCCTTCTGGACCCCTGCATATTCCATTCCAGAGGCGCCGTCAAATGTATGCTTTGACTAAACCCTCTTGTTTATCCAGACTGCTTGCACCAACAGGGATGTCTAAGGCATGCTGACACATGTTGCATCTTCTGATCACATCCCCTGCAGTCATGGTTGCATGCTGTGTTCACGTGTGCTCAGTTTGTTTGTCAGCACCATTTGTGCCATTGGTGCTGCCAGTTGCTTCAGCTAGTGCCACTCACCATCAACACCATTGACACATGACACTCGCCAAGCATGGCCTCACCGCAGACTGCATCCCCCCAAGACCCTACTCGCAACTGGCAAAGGCAGCTACAGCCTGTTTCCAAAGCCAGCCATCATAGATTATAGCCTATTGTTCTGATGCTACCCAGTGTTAGCTGACCCTACCCTCACACCAGTGATCGTTCAGCTTTGTTCAGCGGCATGCTCCTGGAGTCTTCTATTCCTGATCTGGCTGGCTGGCTGGCTGGCTGGCTTCTTTTAGTTTGGGTGATGTAGAGCAACTAGATTATGAATATTATGAAAAAGAGTAACCATGAATTACACAACACCAGAATCTCCAGCATCTGCAAGCAAGATCATCCTGACACCATCATAAGATCAGCAGCACCAATGCAGGAGCGAGGCAGGCAGGGGCTGCACAATGCACCCTTGCGAGCCTGGCCTCATGACCCTGCTGCATGACTTGGCCTTATGACCCGGCACCATCGAGAGCCTGATGCCAGCCTAAGTAAACACCCTGATCTGATGTCCCAACCCTAGTGATATGAAACCCTGACCTGATATCCCAACCCCAGTTATATGACACCCCAACCCTAACCTTATACCTCAACATGCCTAACCCTACCATACCTAACCCTAGATTGAGAAACCCTGACGCGCTGGCCTCAGTTTTGCTGCTCCCCTGCTGCAGGTGGTGCGACCGCGCTTGGAGGAGCGTCAGCGCGCGGAGCTCAAGGAATGCTTCGCGCTGATGGTGGGTGCTGCAAGCTGGGCCTGACCTGAGCAAGTACAAGGGCGGGCAGCGTGAGGCTGCTGAGTGTAAGGCTGCTGACAGTGAGGCCGCTGACAGTGAGGCTGCTAGGGACAGGGGGAGGGGGAAGAGCAGGGGGTAGGAGGAAGTCCAGTGCAGTTGCTGGGGACGGGGTTGGGGTGGGATGGGGGTGAGATGGGGGTGGGGGTAGGGGTAGGGTACAGGGTGCATTGCCTGGACCGTGGGCTGAGGACAGGGGATGGATGTAGGGGTTAGGTGGAGGGGTTAGGGTGGAGGTAGGGGTTAGGAGTGCTTTGCGCTGACAGTGGGTGGTGGGTGCCCTGATTTGTGTGACCTGGTCTGACCAGGGACCAGGGTAGGCTGCAGTGGGGCTGGGTAAGGGGTGGGAGCAGGAGTGGGGTCAAAACCCTGATGGTGGGTGCTCTAAGACTCTAACCTGGGGGTAAGGGTGGGGGTCGTGTAATGGCCTGGCGCTGGCTGTGGCGCTGCATTCTGAGCAACGAGACACCTGGCCAGGCATTGAAAGGCACCGTGGTGATGGCTTGTGGTGACGCTGGCTGTGTCATGGGTATTCACAAAGCAGTGAGGAGGAGGAGGGAGGAGGAGCAGGAGGAGGTGAAGGGAGGAGGGAGGAGGAGGAGGGAGGAGGCAGTCTCTGGCCATAGGTGTTCCACATCACTGCGCTGAATCAGCATTTGTGAGCATTTTCACTTGGCTCTTCTGGGAGGAGGCCTTCGGCTTGACAAATGCCACGACCAGCACCTTTGCTGTGGCTGCAGGGGCCATAGCAGCAGCCACAGCAGCAGTCTAGGCAGGCAGCTGGCTGTACGCGCCCAAATGAATATGAATCTAAACATATCAATAGAGGGCAGGTGCTCTTTCCTGCCAGTAACCACTCGACTACCTAACTAACATGTCTGATTAACTACCCAATTGCTGTCCCAGGATCTGGACAGCTCTGGCGCCATCGACGTTGAGGAGCTGAGTGAGGCACTGAAGCTGCTGGGTATCAAGATGACACACCGCCAGGTACCGCTGGGTGGCTGCCTAGGGTGGTTGGCTAGGGTGGTTACTTGAGGTGGTTAGTTGGGGTGGTTAGCTAGGGTGATTACATGAGGTGGTTAGTTGAGGTGGTTACCTGAGCCAGGCAGCTGGCTGGTCCGGGTTTGACAGTGGCCTGACCTTGGGTGCCTAGCTGCCTCATTGGCAGCAGCAGGGAGCCTCATTGGCAGCAGGTGTTGAGCAGCAGCAGCACCTGGGCGGGTCAAGGTCAGCTGCAGGGGTAGCAGCAGGGGCGGGGGATGTTGTGGTGAAGGTACTGATGCCTAGTTTCTATGTTTTCCAGAGTAATGAAATCTTGGGTGTGATGCAATAAAAAATAACGAAAGTCCCTGCCCAACTATGCTTACTATACGCTAGCAAGCAATGTGGGTGCAACAAAACTGGATTACGGACTGTTTGGCAGCTTTGGGCCTTTAGAAATGTTACCAGTGTTATCACCAGTGTGTGAAACTCGTCCAAGTTGTTGAAGCATCGAGCAATAACGCTGTGAGGAGGCCAGACCCCGCCAGGTGGTGCAGATCAAAATAAATGCCTCGCAATAAATGTCTATATATGATATTGTGTCAATAATACAATCTGACTCGACATTTGTTTCCTAGCGTCACGCAATACCCGGATCATGTACTTGGTGTTGTCACTCAGCCACAACTGGACTTGCTATAGCCTAGTGAAGTAATAATTGCTGATGGTGAGGTGGGCTGCTGCTGCCATAGGCCACCTCAGTGTGGGGTGGGCTGGTGACTATCTAGAAGTTAGATTGGTACGACGTGTGATTGTCAGTCACCGGTGGTTAGGTAGGCCGCCACTGCCACAGTCCTCTCAAGAGAGGGAGGGGTTTGTGAACACCATGAAGGGAGTGCAACACGATGGTGGTGCAACACGATGGTGGTGCAACACGACAGTGACAGGCTTAGAGAGGCTGAGCAGGGTACCTGTCCTGGGGTGGCTCATCGCCACCATCACCAGCAGATTTACATCTGCCTCTTGGTCATGCTGCACCATACACATGCCCATAAACTTCAGCCAGGCCTGGTGGCTGTGGGGTGTGGTCAGGTGCAAGCACTTATGGACGAGGCCGACAAGGACGGCACCGGAGAGCTGGAGTATGGAGAATTCCTGCAGGTAGTCACACCACCTCACTCCACTCCACACCACACCACATCACATCACACTATCCTCTTGATTCCCAGTGCTATTTGAACTTATGATGTCCTGCCACCTGCCACTGTGTCACACAGCCCCCTGCCACACTGCCCCTTGTTGCACATTACACTCGTGCCATGGGAGAAGGGGCAGCAAGGAAGCTTTGGGGCAAGGCTGTCGTGTGTGGCGCGTGTGTGCTCGCCCCTGTTGCTGCCGTGATAGACCATGACAGAGACGCTGGAGCAGCTCGCCACTGCCTCCCACGGAGGTGATGAGGAGGAAGTGCGGGTGAGTGGTCAGCCAGACCAGGGGTCTCAAAGGCAGGGGCAGCAGGGGCAGCAGGGGCAGGGGCAGCAGGGGCAGCAGGGGCAGGGGCCGCAGGGGCAGGGGCAGCAGGGGCAGGGGCAGCAGGGACAGCAGGGGCAGCAGGGGCAGCAGGGGCAGCAGGGGCAGCAGGGGCAACAGGGGCAACAGGGGCAGTGGCAGGGGTGTCCAGGGTCAGGAAAGCGGCGTAGAGATGGGCTCCTCCAGAAGCTGGGCTCCTTCCAATAGCTGCCCTGTGTGCCACTGCCCTCCTGCCCATGTGTTGTCATCTTCTGCCTGCAGCTGCCCTTTGCCCTTATGAGCTGTGCATATCGGCGCAAACGTTACCTGGAAACGGTGCGCAGGATAGTGATGCGCAGCTTTGTTTTCAGCACGTAGGATCAGCTTTCTCTTCAGCATTGTTAGATGCTGCCACCACCACTGCCTCCACTACTGACATGATCCTATCACCTCACCGATTCTGAAGGAGCAATGTAGCAGGCCTAGGTCTCCTCTGCCCCAGCAGGCACTACAGTGTCGTACAGCATCCCTCCCGATGCTTGTGCTCCCAGGTGCTAAGTGGCAATGCTGCCAGCCTGGCAGGGCTGGCCGCCCCTGCCTCCGCCGGCAACCTGCCATGGCAGCAGGTGCAGACAAGGTGGACACACAAACTGAGCAGCCAACACCTCTCAACTCATACTTCCTGCATCAAGCCCTCAAACCCTCTCAACAGGCTTCATGGTTCATGACTCAGCAAGTGTGGTGCAAAAAAGGGCTGCAAACTTCATAGTTGCCCACCACCATGCAATGGTCACAAGTTGCATGTTGGCCAATCCGTACTCACACAATACGAGCTCAGCATCAGCAATACGAGCTCAGCTCCATTCAGCAGCGCATGATACACAGCCAGGCAATAGCCCTGGCGCTACCTTGGGTTGGTGAAGATGGCTTACATCACAAGCTTACATGGCTTGCATGCCTTACACAGCTTGTATGTCACGGCAAAGCTAGGTGACATGGCTGGACTAGGCTCTGTGTCGACAGCCAAGCTGTGAGCGCTTCGCCCATGCAGGTGGCTGAGGGCGGTGCGATCAGCCCTGAGTCATCCGGCCGCCGAAGCCCACCGCGCAAGTGGGCGAGCGCCAATGCCAACACTACCAACATGGTGCGCGTCGACCCTCGTCCTCAGTACGCAACCCAGGTTCAAATCTTGGCAGAAGCGCGTGTTTTTTAAACTCAGCCCGCTCTAGTATGCTGGACCCTCCACAGCTCACCCGCATGCCTGATGGCTAGCTGGCTGTGCAGGGTAAGGATTAGGGTTAACCCTACACGTGCTCATGGTGCAGGCCGCTGTGTTCCGCCAGCTAGCCAGCATGCCACTGGAGGAGACGCTGTTGGAGGGACTGACGCCTCGGGCGCGGGAAGGAGTGGCTGCGGTGAGGTGGGAAGAGAGGGAGAAACAGGGAGAGGGAGGGCGTAGAGAGAAGGACGGGAAGGAAAGAGGAAAGGGAAGAGCTTAATGTAGAGACTTGCTGATTCCAGCTCATACTCTCAAACTCTCATACTGGTACCAGGTGTAGGTACTCCAGGACAGAGTCGAGTGCTGCTGCCAGTGATGCAGCCACTCCAGCCACACAACAAATGATTGCCACATCCCTGTATATTACGGGGAAAGCAAGAATTTTGTCCAATCTGAGCACCTGCCAGATCTGTTCGCTTGGCACCCAGCTGGTGAGCGCCGTCCGCCGCCCCAATGCTGCTTCCCAGGCTGCCGCGCTGCGCGTGGCGACCACTGGTCAGCCGGTGGGCGCCGCCTCGTCGCGCTCCGGCCCCGGTTGTCTCGTCGGCACCGCGGCCCTGGCCGGGCTGCGCCCTACTTCGCAACCGCAGTCCAGTGCCGGTCCTAGCAGATCTGTCGAGCTCGTGACGCCGTGCAAGTCGACAGCTCTGCTACACCCGGGCATGATGGACAGCCACAGCCGGCCGGGTAGCAGCAGGAGGTTGGCGTTGAGGCCAGAGGCCAGCAGCACCGCGGCTCAGCTGAACACGTCTGTCGCTGACGAGCTTCGCTGGAACAATGACGATGGAGCGCGGCGTGACGTCGCCGCGGTCAGCGGCGTCAGCGCTTGCAGCACGCGGGCAGTGAGAGGTGCGGACCTTGAACGTCCAGACACCCGCGGCATTGACACCGAGGGCGGAAGCTACCATCGGGACGGTCAGGATGGTAACAGCAAGCCACACATTGACGTCAGCAACAACAACGCTGGTCATGGGACTGAAGAAGAGGGCCAGACCTGTCACAGTGTACAGCTGGAGAAAGGCTTGCAAGATCAGAGCAATCTGGGTACAGCCACCTGCGCAGAAGCGGCCAGCCAATGGCCAGCTGGCCAACACAGCAAGGCAGGGCTGCAGCCTGTGGGCAGCAGTGTAGAGACGCTGCCGACGCCTGAGGTGGACGTGCAGCGCGCAGGCGAGTGTGAGGCAATGCAGCAGCAGGCACAAGAGACAGCTAGCCAGGCAGACAAGGTCTCGCCAACCAGGCCTCACATCCCCCGCCTCACCCTGCCCCTGCCGCTGCCCCTGTCACCTTCAATAGCCGCACAGCAACCTCAGCCTCCCAACCCTGGCGCTTTACCGCCAGCCCCACCCCGACATGTCTGCCAAACCAAATCCTACTCTCCATTTGCGCAGCAGCCTGACTCCCTCTCACACTCACATCACACACGAACGCTATCTGGTAGTCAGACGGATCGCATCTGGACGCACGCACGCCCCCTCCCTCCCTCTGCCTCCCTGTCGGCACGTGGGCCACGTCTCGTTGCTGTGGCTCCTCCTCCCACTCCCCGCTCCGCACGGCTTCGACACCAGCAACCGCCCAGTTTCGCGCCAGATCCCCGCACCATCGTCACCATCCTGGACGGCATGACCTCACCCCGCTGCCCTCCAACCGCTACAACCGCACGCGGTCAAACTCGCGGCGCAAGTCCCGCGAGATCCCCCGCAGCCCTAGCCGGCGGTCCGGCTGCCACTGGCCGCGCACTGCTAGCGGCTGGGGTTGCGGCGGCCCTGGCGCAGCGTAGCCTGCCGCTCGCCTCGACATTACACACGGGGCTGACGCGTGCGCAGCTGCTGCAGTCGCCTGCTCCGAGCTCTACTGCCGCAAACAGCAGGGAGCCGTGGCCACAAAGATCTCCTAGACCGAAAACGTCTCCTGAGCCGTTCCGCCCAGATACGGATCGTGAGCCTCACCGCCTGCCAAGTGCCGGCTCAGCTCCCACTCGTTTCAGCCAGCCAACCCCTAGCCCAAGTCCCCGCTCCCGTCCATGCAGCCCCAGCCGCCACCTTCCACACAGCTTCGTGCAAAGCAGCAGCCGAACCCGGCTAGTGGCCCAACCAGGTGTTTGGCAGCCAGTGGTGCCGCGAAGCGCCACGCCCCTCAGCAACGCCCTGCGCCATTCCATCAGCTGCACTCCCAGCAGGACGGGCTCCATGTCAGGTGCTGGTGTTTGGCCCCAGCTGTCGCTCATGGCTCAGGCGTGGGCCAACCAGCCGCTGCACCGCTCCACAAGTGGCTCCATGCAAGGGCAAAGGTCAGGGGCAGGGGGGCAGGGGCAGGGGGACTCCGCTTGCTTGGAGGCAGACAGCCCAACTCCTGTGATCATGCCCCAGGTGCCAAAGCGTGGGACGGCCTCCTTCTTTGACAGACCCAGGTCAGGGTGTGGGAGTTTGAGGGGAACCAGCACAGCGCTGAGTGCTGGGGCACAACTGGAGCAAGCAGGGGGAGCGGAGGGAGTGGGCAAGGATGACGCAGGGGTGAAGGAGGGAGATTGGCGTCCAGCTTCCGCTCCCTCTCGTCATGCCTACAGCTTGCTGCTGAGGCAAGCGGTAGGCGCCCGTGTGGCTAGCAATGCAAACGTTACGGTCCCACCCGCCCCCACCGAGCCTACCCCGGGCTTCTCCCCCAACCCACCTAGCCCCGTTCCAGCGGCCCCTCTCACTCCGCCCACGTTGCACATGCAGCCAGCAAACGACCTCATAGGCTCAAGCAGCATCTCCTGCGAAGAGACAGCCCCTCGTCCTTGCACAGGCAGCGGCAGCATCAGCGACGATTGCAGTGAGGGAGGCACTCGACAGGTAGCACCAGCTGCAGTGGCAGGGGTTTGCAGGCCAGGCCCGCCCAGCGTCCCGCAACTGCGGCTTGCGCTGGTGGACTCAACCTTGGTGACGGAGCAGGGCGGACTGAGTAATGCAAGGAGGGATTCAGAGCACTGTGTGGAAGGGGTCGGGGCAGGCCCAGTCACTCTGCGAGCAGGTCACACTGACACACCCGAGGCACAGGCGGCAGCGGGTGAGGAGGGCAGGGACGGTGAGAGGGAGGAGGAGGAGCTGCACCTGGCCGCCGCCTGCCAGCAAGCTGTTCGCGGATCGTGGCTGCAGCAGGAGCTGGTCGTGACGATTGCGCAGGTGTGTGTAGTGGGTGTTGCCTGGACCTGTTGGAGTAAGGAGGTTGAGGTCAGTCAGACCATCAGAGTTTCTGGGAGTACTTGACTAAAGTGTGAGGCAGTTTTAGTTTGCGCTCTGCGGTAGGGCCTTTACTGCGTTTGTCCGGTCGAGGCCATCCCTCTAACGAGTGCTGTGCTGCCTTTAGGTGAGCGTAAGCTCGCCCTATGTTTGTAACTGCGTTTGTCCGGTCGAGGCCATCCCTCTAACGAGTGCTGTGCTGCCTTTAGGTTATGGGCCCACGCACATTGCGTAATGCCGAAATCTGAGGGTGGGAAAGAAACTCCCGGATCGCAGTCCAGTGCGATGGCTTTGCCATTTGTGTCGCCACCTATTATCGTGCTGAATGCCTCCACATCGTTCGTCGAGTGGAAGGGCAATGCGCAGGGTGCGCTAATGATGGCAGGCTGCTGGAGTGCTATGTGTGGCACAGACAGCGACCCAGCGCGCAATGAGCGCGCTTATGCCTGGCTATTGTGCTGCTGCAAGGGGCACTACCTCAGCATGGTGCAGGCAGCGAAGACAGCATCTGCAGCCTGGAAGGCCCTCATTGCAGACCAGCAGCGCACAGGGTTCAGCCATTGCTCTGAGCTGTGGCACCAGATCAACCATCTGCAGCTGGGCTCAGGGGAAAGCATCTCTCAGCTGTGCAGCAGGCTCTCTGACTTGGTGTTGGAGTTGGCAGAGGCCGACGAGACCGTCAGTGAGGCTGTGCAGGTCAGAGCCTTGTTGCAGGCTGTTCCCTCCCTGCCTCCCTATGATATGGCCAGAGAGTTCATCACCCAGGGGGCTGATGCGTCCGCCCCTAGCCTGGCTGATGTGAAGCGGCGCTTGCAGAATGCAGAGGCGCGTGTGCGCAACCAGCAGCCCGCACAGCTGGCAGCCATACACGCTCCCCGCAGGTCTAGTGCCAGTCCAGCCAGCAGCAGCAGCTGGCATTTGGGTGCCAAGCCGGGTGCTGATCCCTCCCCATCCTCACCGAGTCCTACTGCCCTGAGCCGTGTAAAGTGCTTCAAGTGCGGCAAGCGTGGGCATATTGCCCGTGACTGCAAGGAGCCAGGCGGCAGCAGCAGCAGCGGTAGCAGCAGCAGTGGTGGTGGTGGGGCAGCTGGTGGTGGGGCAGGTGGGGGCAGTGGGGCACCAGGCAACCGTGGGGCTGACAAGGGTCGGGCAGCTAGAAGTGCAACTGCTGGCTTGTTTCATGCTAAACTGATGGCCATGCAGGCTGTGCCTAGCAGTGGGGCCAGTGGGAGCAGTGGGGCCAGTGGGAGCAGTGGGGCCAGTGGGAGCAGTGGGGCCAGTGGGAGCGGTGGGGCCAGTGGGAGCAGTGGGAGCAGTGGGAGCAAGGGTGGTGTGGTGCACAATGGTGCAGCTGGTGGTGGGGCAGGGGGTGAGGTGCAGTGCTGCTGGAGCCATGCAGCTGGGCTCTCCTCCCTATACCCATGCGTGTCAGCCAAGCCCACCCCATCCCTCGCTGCTGCAGCACAGGTTGCTGCCATGCCCCGCTCCTTAGGCTTGCTCAGCAGCGAGCGCTTCTGGCTGGCCGATTCCGGCGCCAGCCACCACATCACCCCGGACCGCAGCCTGCTGCATGATTTTCAAGCTGTGGAACAGCCGGTGAGCCTGGCCTTGGGCAAGAACACAGCCAGGCTGGTAGCCCATGGGGTGGGTAATGTCCGCCTAGTCAGTGAGTCAGGGCAGTGTTTCACACTGCGTGGTGTCCTGTGGGCTCCCGATGCAGCTGCCAATTACCTCTCCACCGTGGTAGCAGACCTCGCGGGCTGGAGGGTAGTACAGGAGGGGGGTGGGATCAGGATAGAGGACAGGGCAAACCCAGCCCGCTTCTGCGTCAAGGGTGCGCTGGTGGGCAGGTCATACCTGATCCGGTGCTCAGCAGAGCCAGCTGTGGTGGGGTGTGAGCCCCCTGCTACAGCCCATGCTGTCACAGCGGAGACCCCGCAGCTTCTGCATGAGCGGCTAGGTCACCTGAGCTATGGGGCCATGGCAGACCTAATTGGGAAGGGGATGGTGTCGGGCGTAAGCATCAGCGCAGCGCAGTGCAAAGCAGCCGGCAGCGGTGTGTGCCCCGGGTGTGCTGCGGGCAAGATGCACCGCAGGGTGGCAGACACGCTGCCCTCTCTGGCTCCCCCTGTGAAGGGGGTGCTTGATCTGGTGCACACCGATGTGTGCGGCCCATTCCACGTCGCCTCAGTGGGTGGCTACAGCTATATAGTCACTTTCTTGGATGAGTACAGCGGGCTGTCTTTGGTGGAGTGTGTCAAAGCCAAGTCAGATGTGCCAGGGGTCATCATCAGCACAGTGCAGTGGCTTGAGACTCAGAGTGGCCGCAAGCTGAAGGCTTTGCGCAGCGACAACGGCACGGAGTACATCAACCAGGAGGTCAGGGCCTTTCTGGCAAGCAAGGGCATTCAGCACCAGCGGTCAGCGCCCTACAGCCCTGAGCAGAATGGAAGCGCAGAGCGGCTGAACCGCACCCTGATTGAGAAGGTCAGGTGCATGCTCTACACAGCTGGCCTGCCAGCAAGGCTGTGGACAGAGGCTGTGCGCACAGCTAACCACCTGCGGAACCTCTCGCCCATGCGGGGCAAGGGTGCAACCCCGTGGGAGCTATTTTTCGGGGTCAAGCCAGACATTTCAGCGCTCCGGGTGTTTGGTGCGACAGCCTATGCTCACGTGCCTCAGCACATGCGCTCCAAGCTAGAAGGGAAGGCGGTGCAGGGGGTCCTGATTGTGTATGAGATGGGCAGCAAGGCGTACAGGGTGCTGGTCCCTGGTGGCAGAATCATTGTCACCAAGGACGTGGTCTTTGATGAGCTGGCAAGGGGTGTGCCTCTGCCTGTGTCAGAGGTGGCTGAGGTCATGGCCACAACCGAGGAGCTGAGTGTGCACACCCCAGTAGCAGAGCCTGGCCCTGAGCCGGCAACAGGGGGTGCGGGTGGGGAAGCAGTGGGAGCTGACAGCTCAGGAGCTGACAGCGGAGCTGGCAGCGCAGCATCAGCAGGTGGGGGTGGGGCAGGTGCTTCAGCTGCTGAGCCAGCGGCAGGCCCGGTTCCGCTGCGACAGTCGCTTCGCTTGCAAGGGTTGCCACCAGCTGGCAGCCTGGCAGCCTGTGTGTTGGAGCTTCCCGCAGCAGCTGTGCCTATTCCGCACACCATTCTGGAGGCGCGTGCAAGTGCCTTGGCTGAGCAGTGGGCGGTTGCTACAGATGCAGAGATGGAGTCCCTGCATGGCCACTGCACATGGGAGCTGGTGGACCCGCCCCAGGGGTGCCGTCCCCTGGACAACCGCTGGGTGTTTTCTGTCAAGGAGAACAGCCAGGGCCACATTGCCCGTCTCAAGGCACACCTCGTGGTCAAGGGCTTCATGCAGCGGGAGGGGGTTGACTTCACCGAGCTGCATGCACCGGTCAGCAAGCATGCTACCGTGCGCGCTCTGCTGGCCACAGCTGTTGCTTGGGACATGGACCTGGGTTAGGTCAGGGTAGGTGGTTAGGTGGGTTTTGGTCATGGACCAAGGCCCTGCCAGGTGTCAAGTGTGAGTTCTGCAAGTCTGGTATGGGCATGGTGAAGTTGTGACAAGTGTGTGGGGGTAACTCCGCTGGCTGCCTGAGTGGGAGTGTTGGAGTAAGGAGGTTGAGGTCAGTCAGACCATCAGAGTTTCTGGGAGTACTTGACTAAAGTGTGAGGCAGTTTTAGTTTGCGCTCTGCGGTAGGGCCTTTACTGCGTTTGTCCGGTCGAGGCCATCCCTCTAACGAGTGCTGTGCTGCCTTTAGGTGAGCGTAAGCTCGCCCTATGTTTGTAACTGCGTTTGTCCGGTCGAGGCCATCCCTCTAACGAGTGCTGTGCTGCCTTTAGGACCCCTGCTCCCTGCCAATGCCACTAAGTCTCTAGAGAGCCGTTGAGACCGTTGGCTTCCTGTTCCAGGTCTAAAGTGCATGAACACGGGTGTGGGGGCCTGGCAGGTGGGTGGGTTAGGGAGGGGGGTTCAGGCTGGGGCTCAATGCAAGTCAATGCCATCAGACCGGGCGGTGCCAGGTGCAGCATCTCAGCACTGGGGCAATGCACAGGCTGGGGTGACTTGAGCACCAGGTGGGACTGCAGACCTCGCAGCAGCCAGCCTCCATAGCAGCCGCACCAGGCTAACGGTCACAACGTCCTCAACAAGCAGCATTCAAACCCCTCCAGTCACCGTCTGTCACTCCCATGCTGTTGTCTGTTGGCGCGGCCTACAGACCTTGCGTGCCCCTCAGCCTTTGCCACCCCATAGCCTCAGCATCTAGGACAATGCCGAGCCCTGCCTCTCACCACTGGTCCCTGGCTGCTGCAGTCAGAGCTGACATATCACACCCTCCACACTGCGCTAGACACAGGGCAGCAGGCTTAGTAGGGCCGCTAGACATCCTTCATACCCCTCCAGTGCTTGTTTGTTGTTGCCTTGCACGTCACCCTAGCCTGCCCACAGTCTCATCACTCGTTTTTGCTCGAGGTGTCTGTTGAAGGTTTTGTTTACCTCTTGTCTGCCATGTAATTAGGGTGAGAGTGAGGGTGACGACCTGATGTTTGTCGTGCAGATCATCGCGGCGGACAAGGTGCAGCAGGAGGCGCCCATCATTGCTGCGTTACAACACGGCGACGCACACGTCGCAGATTCAGTCGGGGTGGTGGGGAGTGCGCATGCAACCCCGGGGCCATTGCCAAGATTCCGACCAAGCGCGAGGGGGGGTGTCCGGATATTGGGGGTGCCCCCGACCATGGGTTTAACTAGCCAGGCTCACTGCTAGGGTTTGTCCAGGAACACCCAGTTATGGGCGTTAGACGCGTAGTTTCATTTGCATAGAGGACGAGATATGCATGTAGATGTTATTGAATCCCTACTATCCCCACTCACAGACTCAGCAACACGTTGAGGAGCCTCACTCATAGACTCAGCATCCCCACTCATAGACTCAGCAACACGTTGAGGAGCCTCGGTCCAATGAGTGGGAGATGGGCAGATGCAGGCTTGCGTGTGCAGGCTTGCGTATGCAGGCTGTGGTGTGGACGCACGCCGAAGACTCAGCAGCAGCCTGTGACACAGCATTGTGTACTACGGGAGCATGGTCAGATGAAGGAGATGGCTTATGGTGCACTGGTTTTCACGAGTGAAGGGGGGCTGGAAGGGGGTGGGGTGGGCTGCAATCTGGTGGGATGGCTGGGAGGGGGTGGGGTGGGCTGCAATCTGGTGGGATGGCTGGGAGGGGGTGGGAAGAGGCTAGGGAGAGGAAACCACGTTGAGCTGGGCTAGTGAGTTTTATAAGGCTTTATCGAGGAAGGAGGGTGGATGCGCTGGGCGGTAGGAGTAGGTGGGGGCACTGTGCACTAGTAGATTTAGAGGGACACTATACCTGTGAATCTCATGTTGAACCTTGGCCTTGCACAGCTATATGGAGCTATTGTTTTCTGTATGACTGTGCAGTACCGGTTGTCAACCATTTGGTTTTTGAGGAAGGTTAGGGGGTAGGGCGGTTCCCCCCCCTGCTAATATTAACAATAGCAATAATAGCAAGCCAAAAAATAATAGCAAATAATAGCAAGCGATTCTTGCAGCGCCTTCATTTGCTTCCTAGCGCAATGGCTGAGCCTGGCTGCGCTGCGCCCCCTGAGCACCTGGTTGATAATGCGCCGTTGGAGGCCGACTCCTGGACCCAAAGTCTAAGGAACAAGACCCACACTATCGCTGCCCTGCTTTCAAAGTTGAAGGGCAGCAAGGCCGTGCGCACAAACTATCGCGCAATGGTCGACCTGAATCTGAAGAAGGTCGTAATCGCGTGTGTATTGTGCTGGGCGACAATCAGCTGCTCCAACATGACGACTGGGCAGTGCCAGCATGATGGCCGTTGCCTGGAGCGGGTCCCAACTTCAGGCAAGCACAGCAGTGCCAATTCAGCATGCTAGGCTAGAGCCTACAACCCTGCAGCTCACCATGCATGCTCTGCCCTGCCTGCCATTGCTGCCTACCTACCTGCCTGCTTGCCTGCCTGCCTACTCACAGCGAAGCGACTCCCTCCCAAGCAACAACGTGTCATTGACAGATTCATTGCACTGTTTGTGGCTACATCTGGTGTACCGTACTCGGTGTGCAACAACAAGTGGCTCAAGAGAGCCCTTGCTGAAGCGGGAGCTAGCACCCTCTCCCCAAAGAGGTTGAAGACTACCTTGAACACCTTGTACGAGGAGACGCGAATGGAGAAGGATGCTGAACTGAAGGATCAGCTACAGGTATCACCCTTGCTCCAGCCCCAGCCCCAGCCCCAACCCAAGCCCCAGCCCCAGCCCCAGCCCCAGCCCCAGCCCCAGCCCCAGCCCCAGCCCCAGCCCCAGCCCCTCCCCTCCTCCTCCCAAGTCCACCACCTCTCAGTCCATCCATATTCTATCCTCCATGTACCATACACCATATATCATACACCACCTACCCACCACCTACCCATCATCTACCCACCATCATCTACCCACCATCATCTACCCAACAACTTCTATCATCTACTCACATGTATGCTACCTGTACAAAGTGCGTAGGCGGGTGAGAGCGTCATGCTATGCACCGATGGCTGGCGTCACAGGCGGGCTGGCCACGCTCACCCACTTCTCAACCTCGTCTTGTTGAAGCCTAACGGTGGTTGTTACTTCTACGACTGCTTCCCATTGGACAAGGGGGCAAAGAAGACTGCTCAATTTTACGCAGACATGCATGAGCGTCTCGCGATGAAGGTAGGGTGGGGTGGGGTGGGGTGCGGTGGGGTGGGGTGGGGTGGGGTGGGGTGGGGTGGGGTGGCTAGGTTAGGGGTGCGGTGCGGTGGGGTGCGGTGGGGTGGGGTGGGGTGGCTAGGTCAGGGGTGCGGTGCGGTGGGGTGCGGTGGGGTGGGTGGGGGGGGGGGGGCGGGGCGGGGCACTTGATCCCTTGCTCGTGCTTCACTCAGGTGACAGGTGGTGATCCCCGGTTGCTGCTTGGGGTCATCATGGACAGCCCTTCCACAAACCGTGCTGCCCTACGCCTACTGGAGCGCAAGTACCCCTCTTGGATCTGCATGACCTGCTGTGTGCACGCCATGAACCTCATCTGCAAGGATCTGGCCAACGAAACTCGTATGACAACCCCTCCCCCCACATTACTGGCTCATCTGCCCTGCCCTTGCTTGCCTCACCTCACCCGTAGGCTGTTGGACCCCATCAACTTTAAGTACCTCAACCACGTGGCGCAGCCTTACCCCGACTTTGACATCTTGACTGAGATGCAACGGGTGGAGCTAGAGCCAACAATCGTGTGTATGGACGAGAAGCGGGACAACATGGCACCCCCCTTGGAGACCCTCATCAACATTTTGGCATAAGACTTTGTGGTCTGTGGGCCTCAACCAGCGTGGTGGCTCTGAGATGAGCTTGCACGCATACACTTGTCTCGTCTCCCGCTTGACGTCCTCCCATAGAGTTCAATCACTCATCTTCATAACACTCCGTCACTTGTGCACCTCACGTAGTGTTTTGGCTGCTGCTGAAAGTGATGCAGCGTTAGACATGGGCAGTTGGGGACAGCTTAACGTTGTTCTGGTATGGATTGCTTGCCTCGTCTCCCGCTGAACGTCTTCACTTCACTCCATCTTCTCCCCGCTCCTACTCCTCGTCACTTGTGCACCTCCGTAGTGCTTTGGTTGCTGCCGACCGTGGTGCAACGTTAGACATGGGCAGTTGGGAGTGGCTCAGTGCTCGGTGTACCGTTGTAGTGACCGGCCACCCCTTTTGCGTTGTTTTCATGGAGTTTCTATGGATTACTTGTAAACTTTTAGCACCTCACGTGCCCCCTTGCTTGCGGTAACAAGTCTCTTCAGTCACACAGAGGGCTATGTCTTGACAGACACGAAAGATAGCGAAAACTCTGCATCAGATAGGGATAGAACACCGTACCTCTCGATCCCCGGACACCCGGACGCCCCTTGAGCTAATATTAGCACTACTGCCGCTATTATGTGCTAATATTAGCAATTTGGCTCGGAGCTAATACGCTTGGCTATGCCCTAATAGGGGGTTGGCATCATGAACCGTGATTTACGATGACAAGTGGGAGCCATCCTCCTGTACCTTTAGTGGGCACTATCAGTGCCCTGAAAGGAAGGGCCCGGCAAAGGTTTGCGCGGCCAACGAGTGGGGTGACTTCCAAGGTGCCTTGGGCAATATGAACATAACTGCATGACAGCTGCAGTATCAATTCTACATCCCGCAGGTTTCTGGCACTGCCATTTGGCAGAGCGCGGTAAACACAAGCCCGCAACGCTACCACTTGGCTCTTACTTCGACACACCAGGCTCGCAGCGATGCAAGTGGCAAGTTTGATAAGCTGCCTTTGCTTGCTTCTTCTGCACCGAGCTGTTCATGGTGATCGAGGCTTCATCGGCTGGAGTGAAAAGCTTGACACCGGAACAGAGGACTCCGGGACGGGGATGGTGGGTTGCCACACCCCCCAGCCTGTTCATTGTGACATCTCTAACAGCTCGCAACCATCACATCTGCTGCTAATTTCCTTCGTTTGAGAAGTAGGTGGTTCTGAGTTGGGCTCCTAAGATATTCTTGTACAAGGGCATCCTTACAGATGGTGTGGGGGCTGTGCAAGTTGTTGACCCAGCACCACAACAGCAGCAGCAGGAGAGGCGCAGCTGCAGCAGCACCACCAGCAGCAGCAGCGGCAGCAGCAGCAGCGCCTGCATATATGCATAACGTATGGAATCTCACAGCGTTATAATTGGCTTCCATTGCCACGCATCCCGACAGGCTGGGCTGTGACAGCAGTGCATGGCTCTCTGCATGCAGATGAGTGTGACAGCCTGATTTCCAGTGCCACACCTCGCTTGGCTCGCTCAGGCGTGTCTGACGCAAACACCGGCGAGGTAGGTAGGCAGCAGCACCCACATCAGCACCAGCACCGGCAGTACCAGCAGCAGCAGCTGCTAGTCTACACCAGCAGCAGCACCACCACCAGCAGCAGCACCAGCTACATGTCAGCAGCAGCAGCTTTGCCAGCAGCAGGAGCGACACAGTGACACCAGCAGTGGGTGGCGAGGGTGACTACCTATCTCTGTAAGAAAAGAATGACTATGCCCCTGCTGGCAGGCGTGCTGTTAGGTCCAGGGAGATAACCCTAACCCTAACCCTAACCCTAACCCTAACCCTAACCCTAACCCTAACCCTAACCCTAACCCTAACCCTAACCCTAACCCTAACCCTAACCCTAACCCTAACCCTAACCCTAACCCTAACCCTAACCTTGCCTCATGTCAGGGAGATGACGCAGGGCTGAGTAGGTGTAGGCTTGCTGGCAGTGGGCAGGAAGGCTCAGGGTTGCCAAGGTCGCCTCAGCAGCCAAGGGCACAATTAGCGGGTGGCACAGCCCTCAGGTACGCGTCCCAACCTAGCACCAGCCTTGCCTGTTGCACCCATCTTCCTGTGCTGCTTGCAGGGAAAGCTGTCTGACATACGCACCAGCTCAGGTGAGGCGCGGGGCGGGGCGCGGCGGGGCGGGGCAGGGGCCCCACCCTGGTTCCGCCGCTAATGGGCACCTCTCTTGCAGCTATCCTTCTCTGATGGCACTCACTTGCCACCAGAAACCCCTGATGTCAATCACTTCAACTCCAAGAAACAGCGGCTCGCTTCTGGTGTGCAGCACAGCAGTACCATCGACAGCGCCTGCAACCTTACCTGCTGGAGGCTGACTAGGCCAGGCTGGGAGGCATCTGTATGTCAGCCCTGCCCCTGCACTGTCCCTGGCAGCTGTCATCACCGCTGTCTTTGTCAGCTGCCTGCCACTCTAGGTGCCAGACACTTGATTCACCAAGACTTTGTCAGCTACCTACATGACTAGGTGCCAGACACTTGATTGACCAAGACTTTGTCAGCTACCTACATGACTAGGTGCCAGACACTTGATTCACCAAGACTTTGTCAGCTACCTACATGACTAGGTGCCAGACACTTGATTGACCAAGACTTTGTCAGCTACCTACATGACTAGGTGCCAGACACTTGATTGACCAAGACTTTGTCAGCTACCTACATGACTAGGTGCCAGACACTTGATTCACCAAGACTTTGTCAGCTACCTACATGACTAGGTGCCAGACACTTGATTGACCAAGACTTTGTCAGCTACCTACATGACTAGGTGCCAGACACATGACTGACCAAGACTTTGTCAGCTACCTACATGACTAGGTGCCAGACACATGACTGACCAAGACTTCTAACCTGTCTCCTGCTTGGGAGTGGACTCTCTGCTGCCATGCCTGACCACTGCCACCACTTGCCACGGCCAATGGCTGTCTGGGACTGGACTCAGCAGCCACTGCCGCCATGCCTGACCACAGCCAGGCGCTGAGTGTGCCCTACAGGGATGTTCTTCAGCAGGGCTGAGAATCCTACCATTGCCGCCATTGAGGTGAAGTCAACTGCCAGGCCCTGCAGGGGGTCAGGGGCATGTAGAGGTGGCGGCAGAGGTACAAGCAGGGGCAGGGCGGGGGCAGGGACTGGGCTAGGGAGGGAGGCGGTGCGTGACATGCGCCTGAATGCCCTCCTGGCTTCTCAGCCACCCCTTGTGGCACCATCTGCTGCTGTCCCCGCTCTAGTCCCTGACTGCTGCCGCCCTAGCCGCCTGCTGCTGCTGCTGCAGTATGTGGCTGCTGCTGGAGCTCCTGCTGCTGCCATAGCTGCTGCTGTCATGGGCAGCTTGCTGCTGGGTTTGCTGCTGCTGCTGCTGCTGCTGCTGCTGCTCTTCAGGAGCGGCTGGCTCGCTGGCTGATGGTTCCTGTTGGTAACGGAGAGGGGATCCAAGTGCTCAGGTGCGTGGTGGGTTGGGGCGGAGGGAGGCAGGCAGGGCGGGTGGAATGGGGAACGGGAAGGAGTGGGAATGGTAGGAATGGTAGGAATGGTAGGAGCATGGATGGGGCAGAGGGAGGCAGGAGGGGATAGGGGCAGAGGGAGGTGAGGCTGGTGACAGCATACTGGACCGGGGAGGGGGTGGGTAGGTCAGGTGGGTGGTCAGGTAGGTAGTCAGTTGGTTGGTTGGTCGGTTGGTTGGTGATCAGCTGGGTGGCTAGGTGAGTGATGAATGGGTGTGCAGCTGGGTGACTGCATGCCTTGCCAGTTCCCACAGCAGCAGCCCAAGAACGCTGCCTGCTGTCAAACCGGTACCCACTGGCTTGGCCCTTCTTCCATGTGAGAGATTGAGGCATGGCTGGGCATTGATGCATGCAGGTATGAAGACGGGCAGAAGGTGAGCTGTCAGTAGATTGGTGGCGCTGCCCAGCCATGGCAAACAAGCAGGACAAGGGCAGGGCAACTGCCAGGGACATGGGAGGACCAAGGCCAGGGACATTCACAGACATAATCTTCAGCAGCAGCTAGATAAGGCCAACAAGGCAGCAGGGGCAGATGTGCCAACAGTAGCAACAGGGGCAGCAGCAGCAGCAAAGGTGATGCCGAGTCATGTGGGTGCCCTGCTGCTGTCCCTGCAGTACTCCCCACACCACGACTACTTCTCCTTTGATGGCGCCGACAACAATGGCGGCAACAGGTGATGCCTGCCTGCCCCCTTGCCTGCCTGCTCCCCTGCCACAGGTACATGTGTTAACAGGTCATTTGCATACTACCACATGCAGGGTGCCATGCACTTACTTTATGTGTACAAGCAATTGCTCACTTTCCTGCTCCTGACCCATCCTGCTCCGCCCCGCCTTGCCCTCCCCACCCCTGTCATCTTGCAGTTGATCCTCTGGCCAGCAAGGGCTCACCACCTCTGCTGTTGCTCGAACTGTCAGGCTGTCTTAGGGCTCACCCGTGGGTGTCCCCACCCCTGCTGGCGTCCTAGCCTGGTGCTGTGGTGCTGCCTGCTTGTGGCCTCCACACACCTCCTTCCTAGCCTGCTTCCTAGCCTGGTGGAAGTGCTGTGGACCTGCCTGCAGGATGGTGACGGTGCTCATGTACATGTCTGATGTGGTTGCTGGAGGGGAGACTGTGTTTCCCAAGGTGCCCGCACCAGCAGGTCAGACCGCGGCTGCAGGGTACAGCGAGTGCGCCATGCAAGGCTTGGCGTACAAGCCGCGCAAGGGCGATGGTGGGTTCTGTTCAAGCAGAGCCGGGTACAGCAGGGAAAGGAAAGGGGCAAGGGCAAGGGGTACGTATTTGAGATGCAGGGTTTCCATGTCACATGCACCTTTGCTTGCAGCGATTGCATTCTGGAGTATCAACTCGGATGGACGGTTTGAACCCCGCTCGTTGCATGGCAGCTGCCCAGTCATTAAGGTGAGCGCTGCTGCCTTCCCATACCCAAGGTTGTCACATGCCTGCCCTAAGCTGGATGGCTGACAGGTAGAATGGTGTACTCCTGCCTGCCCGCCCGCCCGCCCACTTGCCCGCCCGCCCGCCCGCCCGCCCGCCCGCCCGCCCGCCCGCCCGCCCGCCCGCCCGCCCGCCCGCCCGCCCGCCCGCCCGCCCGCCCGCCCGCCCGCCCGCCCGCCCGCCCGCCCGCCCGCCCGCCCGCCTGCCTGCCTGCCTGCCTGCCTGCCCACTGCCCACTGCCCAAGCCAGATGAATGTGATAGAGCAACATCAGCTGCAGTGGGTTTAACATCAGTGCAACAAATGCGGCAGGCTATGCATCCCATGAAGCAAGCCTAGCATAGTTATGGCCACTTTCACAGGGGACAAAGTGGAGCGCCACCAAATGGGTCCATGTTGGACACTATGCAATGGGTGAGGACCTGCTCTGCCTTCACTTGATGTGGCTGGAGGCTGACATGGCGGTCAGCCGCAATAAGCAGTGAGACGATGTGTCAGGGTGGCAGTTCAAGGGTGGCAGTTCAAGGGTAATAGTTTAAGGGGTTGGATTAGCTTACCATGCTCCTGCAAGCAGGCTTGGCAGCGTTGGGTTAAGCAGGTTATGCACCGTGCAATTGAGGACCATTACCCATGAGGACATGCCCCACCCTAGCATGCACTGAGGTGTATTGGGGCATGCTGGTCACACCACAGTGATGTGGTGCCGCAGGGGGTGAGCACATGGAAGCTGTGCACCGGGTCATGTATGTCCCCCCACCCCCTCCGGCCATACCAGGATGCATCAACAAGCAAAAGCTGTGAGTCACCCGCAGCATAGTCACGCTCAGCAGCCCACCTGTGCCTGACCTAGGCTAGCATCACTGCACCGCACCTGACCTCAAGCACGCCACCAGCGATCTGACCTCAGCTTTGTCACGCCAACTGAGTCATTGAAGCGTGTCCTCACGGCTTACCTGCCTTGTGGTGCCTCAGGTGCTCCCATTGGGCCGAGAGTGGAGAATGCGAGAGCAACCCTGGGTTCATGATTGGTACGATAGACCGGCCGGGTGATTGCATACTGGCGTGCAACCGCTGCGACTTAGGCCCGAACGCATGATGGACATTTGCATCATATGATGATGTGGCTTACACCGCTTAAGCCGTCAGCCGTTAGGCTGCTAGGCCGCCCTCCCCCTCAAGGGGTTCAGGACTTTCTGTAACGCACTTCATAGCAAGGTGCACAAACAAAGGTGCACATGGGCTCAACATGAAGTCATGCAAGTTCTCATTATTGTTCTGTAAAGTCATGGCAAACTCCGGCTGCTCCCTGATGGAACTCGTGGCAGTGCACTCAAAGATGAAATGCATGGCGTCATCCACTACCCCCTCTGTGCATCTGGTGCATGTGCGATCAATGAAAGTTACCCCCTCAAACCGAGCCTTCTCCACCCCCAGACCGCTGTTGCCTAACCTGAACCTAGTCAAGCTCGTGCGAACTTCTGTAGAGAGCTGTCTGTTCAGCAGATGTGGTGCCATGTGATTGATGCCAATGCCGTCCCCATGCTTGAACCATGCAGCATACGAACATCTCTCCCGATGCACCGTCTCAGGCAGTCTAGGGTTTCCCTCAAACCCAACCCAACGCCTCCCCCACCTCTCGAGCCACTTGACTTCCAAAGCCTTGGTGCCTAGGACCATGTCCGGGCTCAAGGTAAACTCATCCCCCATCAGCTCTCTGGCGGCCAGCTGGAACTGAGCGCTCCAACTAGCCTGACAGCTCCTGCCTAACTCCACATCTGCCTTGATGACCCTCATTAGCAGGTCACTATGGGAAAGTTTGGCAGTGTTCCAGAACTTGCATGCAGCCCTTAGCCAGTAAAGCTGGAGGGGCAGCTGCCCCAACTCATGCAGCACCATCAGGCCTGACACTGAGCTACGTACCCTGGCAGCAAACCTGAGAAAGCTGAGCATGCGTGTTTGCACTGGGTTGGAGAGTTGCACACCATGCCCAAGGAAAGCAGTGCCCCATACCTGGCTGCCATACAGTCCCAATGGGAGCACGAACGCTCTAATGAAGTGACACAGGGCATATGGATCATGCAGGACCCCATACTCTCTGGCACGCTTGCACGCCTGGCGCATGGCGAGGAACATGCCAGCCCTCATATGAGTGGCAGCAAAAGCAGGGGTGGCGCTGGGGTTGAAGTGCATGCCTAAGTACTTGAACTCTCTCACCACAGGCAGGATCTCATGCTTGTACCCAATGCTTGGTGCAGCAGTTTGTGAGTTGCCATTGAAGACCATCACCTTTGACTTGCCCACATTGACTGTAAGGTGTTTCCTGTCTGCAAAGCCTTGCAGCTGGCAGACCAGCCGCTGCAGCCCGTGGGGTGAGGTGCTCACCAGGGTCAGGTCATCAGCATACATGAAGTGGGTGACAGGTGTGCCTTGCACCCTCACAGCATCAACAGGGCCAAGGAACTCCTTACTAATGTCGTGAACATAGAGAGCAAACAGGAGTGGGCTGATGGGGCAGCCTTGCTTGACACCTTGGTCAGGAGTCACTGGGGGGGTGCGGTGGGGGCCATCTATCAACACATAGCTATCATCCCTATACAGACCCTCCAGGCAGGCAAGCAAGGGCTGTGGCAGCTTGACCCCATCGCGCAAGTGTTCCCACAATTGTTGTCGAGGTATGTGGTCATAGGCCTGTTTGAAGTCAATGAAAGCAGTGAAAAGCTTGCGGTGCTTGGCATCTGAGCTAGCCTTTTGAGCATGGACAAGATGGCGCAGAATGAACATGGGTTGCATGGTGCTGCGTCCCGGAATGAACCCAAACTGCTCAGCTGGCAGCACTTTGTGTGTCATGCACCAGGCAGTCAGCACATGCCGCAAGACGTTAGCATACAGGCGGTACAACACACTACTCACAGCAAGCATTCTGTACTTGTTGGGGTCTGTGGGGTCTGTGTCCTTGAAGAGGGGGCTGATTCTAGCTACCTTCCATGCCGCTGGGACAATCCCGGTGCGCATCATGCTGTGAAACCATGTGGCAAGCAGAGGGAGCAACAAGTAAGAGGCAACACCCTCCTCAACTATGCGAGCGTGCTTAATAAAGGGGGCTGGGAGCCCATCCAGGCCAGGTGCTGTGTCATTGTTGAGCTCACGTAGTTGTGCTTGAACAATGGATGTGATGTTGTCAAGATGGGGCAGCTCATAGGCAGGCGGATGTGTTGTGACAGGGGCAGGGACAGAGTGAAGTCTGCCTCTCCCAAGAGGGACGGCTTGCAAATGGGCAGGCACAGCTTGCCTGGTCCTGGCTGGCTCAGGGATCACATCGGGTGCTTCATGTGTCGTAGTGGTGGTTGTGAAATAGGCCTGCAGATGCTGATGCCACTTGTCAATGGGAACCATGGACTGCTGGCGTGCGTGCTTGACTCGGAGCATCTTGAGTGCATCCCCAGGGTTGTGCTTGAGCATGTCTAGAAGCTTGGCAGCTCTGTGCTTGGACCACGCAGACTTAGCTCTAGCAACCAGCCTCCTATAGGCCTGCTTTCTAGCCCTGTAAAGGTGCAAGGCCTCGCCGCTACGCAGAGCCTGCCAGAGTGCGGCTTTAGCCTCCTTGCATGACCGGTCAAACCAGGCAGGCTTAACTGTGGTGTGCTTGTCAACACGTGCCAAGGGGCAGAGCCTTGGCCTGAGCATCCCCGCACTGCCCGCAGCCCGTGAAATGATGTCATGCACAAAGCGGTTGATGGAGTCAGGGTGTGTGCCTTGCTCAACAGCCTGCTTGACAGCCATGACCTCCTCTTCTAAGGCAATGAGGGCACCCACATACCGAGCAGCATGATCTGGCTTCCATTGGAACTGTGGGCCAGTGTGGCAGTCAGCATTGCAGGTGTGGACGGGTGTAGTGGCTTGTGCTGGTGCCTTGAATGATAGGGTAATGGGGGAGTGGTCAAACTCATGGCAAGCGTCAGGGAAGGAAGATGTGTGGCTCAAAGAGTAAACCGATTCACTCATAATGATGTGCTCCGTGCGAGTGCTAGCTCTGCAGGTGCGCTGTCCCATGTCCCCATGTCCCCTGCCGGTGGTGGCAACAAGGCCTGTAGCTGATAGCACGTCAACTAGCTCCCTGCCCGCTAAGTTAGACTTGGCTGGGCCAATTCTAGGCACGCAAAGCTCCGGATGCAGCATGGCCCAGCCATGGAGGTCACCTATCTCGCTCAGCTTGCCTAAATGAGAGTTCAGGTCACCCATCAGCAGGACATGCGGTGTGTGTGATGTAGCCTCTTGGAGCTCTAGCAGCAAGTGGTTGAAGTGCTCAGAGACATTGTGAGCGGGGGGTATGTAGCACACACCCAGCAACACATCGCCCTCAAGCCCACACACACACCCTGCCAGCCTGACCCAAAGCAGCTGCATGGCACTACTGGTGCGCCATAGCCTGGCGTGCCTGGCTAGCTCCTTGCGCAGCAGAAGGGCCACCCCCTGACCCGGCACCCCCTGACGTGAAACAGAAGTGTGAAAGGCACTATGGGTGGGCGCATGCTGCATGAACTCCGCTATCCTATTGCTGCGTGTCTCGCACAGAGCGATGACATCATGCTCGGCCACCAGCCTCCTAATGGCTGTGAACTTGACTGAGGTGGTGTCATGCTTTAGGCCATTGACATTGTGGACCGCTAACCTGAGCTCCCGGGGGGCGAGTCCCTAGCCCCGGCCCTCTCCCACGCCCTGAGCCCCCACCGCCCTGAGCTTACCCGTAGGAGTCTCCCCAGACGCACCTAACCCCGCTTGATGCCTTGTGCGGTGATTCCCCAAAGGGGGAGAGAGCGGGCGGCTCTTGGTTGGGGAGCCTGGGGCCGAGTGGCCGCCACCCCCCAGGGGGAAGGGCGGGGGGGGGGGCAGATGGTCGAGGACTGCTGCTGTTGCTGCTGCATTGCGCTGTGTCTGGTTGGGCAGGGTGGGGCGACCTGGTGCCACAGTCTTGGCTGTTGTCTGGCTGGGGCCCGCTGCTGCTGCTGCTGCTGCTGCTGCTGCTGCTGCACTGCGCTGCACCTGGTTAGGCGAGGCGGGGCGGCTGCCCGGCGCAGCTGTCTTCCCCGGAGCCTTGCCGGCTGGTGCCTGGTTAGGCCCCCCTGCTGCTGCTGCTGCTGCACTGCGCTGCACCTGGTTAGGCGAGGCGGGGCGGCTGCCCGGCGCAGCTGCCTTCCCCGGAGCCTTGCCGGCTGGTGCCTGGTTAGGCCCCCCTGCTGCTGCTGCTGCTGCTGCTGCACTGCGCTGCACCTGGTTAGGCGAGGCGGGGCGGCTGCCCGGCGCAGCTGCCTTCCCCGTAGCCTTGCCGGCTGGTGCCCGGTTAGGGCCCCCTGCTGCTGCTGCTGCTGCTGCACTGCGCTGCACCCGGTTAGGGGGGGGGGGTTAGGATCTGCAGGCTGGTTGTCCTCTTCCATTGCTGCAGCAGCCGCTGCCGCACCCTGCTGCTGCTGTTGATGCTGCTGCTGCTGTTGACGGGTGGCGAGGGACCTTGGTAGGAGAAAGGCTGCAGGCTGGTCCGCAGCAGCATACTCACAGGCTGCCTCAATGCTGCACTCATCCATGCTTTTCAGGTCTGGCTTGCTGAGGTTGCTGAGGTGGACAAACAGGGGGTAGGTAATCTGCTTCCCCTTCCAGGTGGTGATGATGGCTGTACGTGACTTGTTGCACTCAAAGCGCATGCCGTGTACAGGGGACCGCACACTGCTCTTATCCACAACTGCCTGCAGCTGCCGGCGAGCTGGCCACACGACCCGCTGCAGCGGACCCTTGCCCAGGTCTGCTGGGAGTGCGGCCTGCTGGGCAGCAGCCAGAACGCTGAGGGCTGAGGCATGGGAGCCGACACTGACCTTAGCGATAGTCGGGCTAGAGTGCATCACCCGGGCATCAGTGACGCCGACGCTGGTGCACAGAGCCTTGATGGCTGCCTCATCAGGGCGGGGGGCAAAGAAGACCACCACCCCCGCATTGCTGCGCTGCTCTGTTGCTAGCTGGATGTTGAAGGCCATTGCTGCCAGCTGCACGCTGCAGCGCTGCTCCACTGAGGCCATCTCTGCACGCACCTCCCTCGATTCTCCCTCTAGCTCAATGTGCCCCACACTCAGTTTGGCTACGTCGTATTGGACATTCTGCAACTCGCTCTTAACTGTCTCGATGGTTTTGTTGATGGAGGTCAGTTGCGGCATGACTATCTGCTGCAGCGTCTGTGTCAGTGTTTGCGCTAGTACCTCCTGGAGCCGGGCCTCAGTTATTGGTGAGGCCCCAGCCGCAGTTGACTGCTGCTGCTGCTGCTGCTGCTGCTGCTGCTGCTGTTGCTGCTGTTGCTGCTGCTGCTGCTGCTGCTGCTGCTGCTGCTGCTGCTGCTGTTGCTGCTGTTGCTGCTGCTGCTGCTGCTGCCGCTGATGCTGCTCCCGCTGCTCGCTGAGAAAACGCTCTGTGAGCTGCTCGGATAGGGCAATGCGAGCTGCCTCCTCCAGAGTGAAATGGTCGGCACCCCGGGCTGCTGTTGCCGCTGACTGCTCTGTGGGGGGGTGCGACCGAGGCCTCAATGGGAAAGAGGCGAGGGCAGCGAAGGAGTTGCTGAGGGGGGTAGGTTTGGCCATGTCGGGCGCGGGGCTGGATAGCACAGGTAAGTGTTGGAGGCGCCGCCAATGCGGCTTGCGGCTTACGGCTTGCGGCTTGCGGCTTGCGGCTTGCACGGCTTGCACGGCTTGCGGCTTGCGGCGGTCTTGCGGCTTGCGGCTTGCGGCTTGCGGCTTGCACCCAGCTCTAGTAGCATCATATGAACATATTTTTGAAGAGCGCGAACATGCATCGAGCCATGCGCTTGCAAATCTACAGACTTGACGCCGCGGTGTAATGCACTGGCTCTGGGCCTCCAGCTATTGAGTGTTCCATCAGCTGCCGCCAAGCTTGAACAGGCCCATCGTCCGCCCAGCGTAAACCCCGCCGATATGGGAAAGGCTAAGCCAGCCAAGCATACAGCGGCTGAAATCAAGGCAAAGGAAAAGGCTGCGCTGACGAACATGGGCGGTGGGAAACTGGGCCTGTCTGATCGATTGGGCGGAAAGGCTGGGCACGCCAAGTATATGGTAAAGCTCATTGTTCGCCGTAACCCAACTTTTGTTCAGGGGCTTCCGTTTACAGTATTTAGCCATGCTCTTGATATTCGCAGTGCCACATCTGCAAGACGGCGGCACCGAGCATTACATCCATGCAGGTGGGTGGACACGAAAGGCAATGAAGCACTGATAGCACTATGTACAACTAGCTGTCCTTGTTCCTGTTGGTTGGTTGCTATTGTGAGTTTGCTGCATTTGCTGTCAGGATCATGGAGGCAGGAAGGGTTTCCACACGCTGGCTTACCTGCTCCTCTTGCCCCTGCAGCTGCACCACGACGCAAAGCACCCGGGCCTCCCATGGGAGCCAGAGAAATGCACGGATCTGCATGAAGCCCATGGTGGCACCACCCAAGGCCTTGCAATCAGGGGTAGTACCAAGAAGTGAAGCTCCCTTGCCTTTTTGGGGCGGGTTTAGTTCCAACCTCTGTCCCATCCCCAGCCACACCCCATGCCCGGCGCAGCCCCAGCCTCAGCCCTGGCCATAGAGACTGCCTCAGCTTTTGAGGGTCTTGCTGGCAGAGTTGTAGGTCTGAGGCTATGTACCAGGCTCAGGAGCTGGCCTGTACCCAAGTGTGGAGCAACGGCTTCAACGTCAGCCCTTACCCAGCGTACCCAGCTGCCCCTACCCAGCGCCGCCCCAGTGCTGAGGGTCAGGGGTGCCCAGCCCCTAGGCCTACCCAGAAGGCCCTCTCAGCTCTCTGGGTCACTCCTGGTTACTCAACACCCTGTGCCGGGTACCTCGGGTACTCGGCTGGTGTCGTCCATACTGGCAGGAGTGCGCTCAGGCTGGTGTTGGCACACCCTTTACCCAGCAGCCATACCAAGCTGCCGGCTTCGCGGTGTAAACCATCAACAACTACAACAACAACAGTACCCATTGCTGGGTTGGGGGTGGGGAAGGCACTGCGGTGACTGAGTACAAGAGGATTGTCTTGTGTATTACTACTGCTGGACGATTGGCTATGCTGGACGGTTTGCATTGCTGCTGGGTTATGACAGGTTAGGCACTGCAGTCAGCCCTGGTGGTGGTGGTGGTGGGAGTCTGGGCAATGTATAGAGTGCAGTATGTCGTGCAGGGAATGGGCTGCCGTGTAGGAAATGACTTGCTTGCTGTGCAGTGAGGGTATGCCTGGTGCTTAGCCTTCCACGCTGCCATGCTTAGTGAGCGATGTGTAACTGGAGGTGCCCTTTGGAGGTGCCCTTTGGAAGTGCGAGAGTGAGTACTCCATTTCAGAGGTTATGCAGGTCTGAATGCAAGCACACGACCCCTGCATATTCCATTAAACCCCTGCATATTCCATTCCAGAGGTGTGGTCAATTTTGAGCTTTGACTAAACCCGGGGCGGGGCGGGGCGGGGCGGGGCGGGGCGGGGCGGGGCGGGGCGGGGCGGGTGCACCTTCGAGCTGACATTTGTGCCTGGCAGCTCATGTTTGCGATGCCGAGCTCAGCCCGGCTGTGTGGCGGGCACCTTTTGCACTGGCACACTACAATGGCCTGTTGTAACGAAAGAGCCAGTCGTTTGCTAACGTGCTGGCCAAGGCCTTACGAAGTACAACATCTGCTGCCATTGTGAGACTGTTGTATACTTGCTGCTTGGAGACATTCGCAGCAGCCATCAGCAGCTGCTAAGAGTGCAGCAGCTGCTAAGAGTACTTGAGCCGAACTGCACTTGCATTTTTGTGCGGGAGCAATTGCGTTTTGTGCGGGCGCATTTGCGACCAGTGCGGCGAGGTGTACAATCTTACTGCAGGCTACCCGAGCAGCTACTAAGGCGACGATCGCGAACCAGATGTAACATGTAACACAACAATGTAACATGTAACGTTACACGGGTCCGGACGCTCCCTAGTGAGATGTCATCATCGAAACTCATCCGCACCGCTTTGTAACAATGCAAGGGATTACATGAATGGCCATGCGTGCCTGCCAGGCCCCACCCTTTCACACCACGCCTCTGACAAAAAAGGATAGATAAAATGCTGCAGGTCCCATCAACTGGAGCTACACGTGAAATGCAGTGCACGCAGGCTTTGTTCTGCTCTTGACAACCGCCATGGTCGCGACCTTTGACGACAACAGCACTGCAAGCACTAGCTGTGGCACACCCATCAAGCCACGAGTCCTTGCGCCCATTCTCATGGGCAGAGGAGCCCCCTTCCCCAAATGCCCACTGGCGGTCCAAATAAGCATGTGTATCACCCCAAGTATGTTCCTAGCTGTCTGGGCTCGTCATGCTGTCTGTGGCTGCAGGGGGCCTGGCAGTCCAACGCACTGTGGCAGTACATCTGCCCTTGACGTAATGTACACACACCAACCTGTGTAAGGCGACCTCCTTGTGGGTGCATGGCCCTCATCACCCCGCATGCCACGCCCCCAGCAGCAGCACATGTAAGCAATGTCCGCGACGCAGTTACTGCCGCACCTTGACGGCTGTCATGTCATGGTGATGCTGTTGCAGGCTGGGCTGCGGGGCTGCAGGTGGTAATGACGGGGTGCTGTCGCTGTTGCTGCTGCTTCCTGACCCAGCCTGCTGCACAAGCATGCCAATGGTGCCACCCTGCACTCCCTATGACACCATTGAGCGGACCTGGCCGCCTCACCGCCCCAGCTGCAGCCTCAGCCCCAACATCTACTAGTGCCCCTGAGGCTACCTCCCCCTGCACTACTGCCTGCCTGACCCCCACAGCGGCGAGGCGCCAGACTCCCCAGGGTAGCCCTGCCCAGGACTGCAGACGGCTTAGTAAGTCTGCCAGCAGCCAGAAGTCATACCCCGTTCCTCCCCAAGGCGACCCTGGGCGCCAGCTTGCCGTTCTTCTGCCCTACAAAACTCATGCCGGCCTGCCTTCCCAAGCCACTGCTGCTGAGAAAGGTGTGTGCAGCGCTGTTGTCTGGGTGGCTTGCTGCCTGCCCAGTCGCCCGCGAGGCGGCTGCATGGTATCCCTCTGTGTCTTCCTGGTCGCCCTCATACTGATCCTCCTCGACGTAGTAGGGTGCCTGCTCCTCTTCATGGGGAGCATGGAGGAGGTTGGGCTGGCTGCTGCTGTGCTGCCCCTGTGCTCCATCCTCCAGCTCGCTGACCTCCACGTCATCAAGCTCTGCAGCAGAGCAGGGTTAGCAGGGCCCCGGGGAAAGCAGGGCACAGCAGCAGTGGTGTTGCAAATGCATGACAGTTGCCAGAAGTCCATTCTTGTTGCTGAAGTTGTTCCTGCTGGCAGTGCTTCACTCGCGTATTCATGTACAAAGACATACACTTTCACACAAACATACATACAGATGCATACAAGCACACATGCATGGTCATGCCATGCATGCATGAGATCACATGGACACCTGGAAGTCCCTGCAGCAGGCGCAGCTGCACCCGGCAGCCACAGCCCCAGCTCACCATTGTCCAGCAGCTGCAGCACCTCTGCTAGGGTGGCATTCAGCTCCACTGTCTTCTGCACCAGCTGGGCCTTCAGGCTGGCATTCTCTACTTGCAACTCCTGCACCCCAGCAGTCAACGCTGACAGCAGGCTGACCGCCTGCCAAGGCTGATGAGGTGTGGCAGCCACAGGTCCACACACTCCATGCCGGGGCTAGTCACACCATGCGTTGCTGAGATGTCACACCATGCAGTGCTGAGATGTCACACCCCCTGCCTGTGCACTTGACAACCTCGACACTGCAACCCTGGCAGGCACACAAATGTTGCATGGGCTGCAGCTGGTGCAACAAGAGCTGAAGGGTGTGGTAGCTGGAATGCGATGACTGATGGATATCTGCCTGCTGCTGCAACGCATCCAAAGGCTGCTGTGCCACCCGCTGCCCATGCTGCCTAGCACCCATAGGATGTGAAGGCCAACCAGAAGCAGGACTGCATGCACGCTGTTGACCTGTCCTGCTGACGAATGATTGGCATTCCTAAGCCCCTACTCCTACTCTGACTGACCATGTAGGCCACAGACTCCTGTGTGCTGCAATCCTGCAGCCTCGATGAGTCATACCAAGCTGGGTGCAGCCCAGCTCATGCATCCTTGGATGTGCAGGGCACATGGCGTGGCAAACTTCTGCGTGCTTGCAGTCGCTCACCGAGACCAGCGCATCTGAATTCTGCTTGGCTTGTCGCTCCAGGCTGAGCTCCATGCGCAGGGCTGCAAGCTCGCTGCGGAGGCCCTGGCTCTCTGCATTTTTCTGCACCAGCTCAATCTGCAGCTTGCGGCTTTCTTTCCAATACCCTGTCATTTCACTGCAGTGCAGGCAAACCAGAAGGCCGTCAGTCGTTAGATGGCACCTGGTCAATGCAACGAAAAGCATGATAACTAAACCAATGTTGCATGCTCACTTGGCCCATTTCTGGAGCTTTGTCTCTCGTGTCATGGTGTCCTCATCGACTTGCACCAGCGCGCCAGGTGCATTGCTCCTGCATGCCAGTAGAAGGTTCTGTGTTAACCTTTAAACCCAATGACCTTGGCATGAGCTGGTGCAAATTGCTGCTCCCATGTCGCTGCGCACCAGTTGTCGTATACGTTGACCTCCGTTTCACTGACAACGACTGCCAGCACTGCGTTGCTGCCATTCTGCCACTCAAGAGCCTGTTTTGTCTCGAAGTCAATCAACACGTATTTGTACTCGTATACGCCGCCGGCAGGTAGATGAACAGTGGCAACCCACTGGTCCCCGGCGCTCCAACGCAACTCGACTGAATTCCGCAAGTTCCAGCTCCCTGCACGTCAGCAGGCCAGGGGACATCAGTCCTCTGCGACGTATATACAGCCGCGCAGTGGCAGGACGCACCAAGCTTCGGATGGCTCCCCAGCAACTTTACGCCTTGCCCATAGTTTGTCTTGTACTTGAGATGAAACTTGACGGCCACCAGCTTGTTAAGACCGTCTGGCCCCAGCAAATCCCCAGCATTGCCCGTTGATGATGACGGGCCAGTGCTGACGAGGGCAGATAAGTCCTGGTGCGCCCGCGCACCTGTGCGAAAGGCAGCGCCAGTAGTCTGAGTGCTGTCAAGGACTTGCGAATCGGATCCCTGAACCTGAAATGCTCACCCGTCCCAACATATGTAGCGTCGGACGCCCAATTGCTGTTCCCAATGCTCCCCGGCGCTGCTTGAGCCAAAACCCGCCGGGTGTTCCCTAAGGCCCTGGGCTCCTTGCTGCTTGCCAATGCTGCTCCGAGGTCCGTGCTGTTATCCGTGCTAAATGGACAGGGAGCGTGGTGACGTCTCCGCGTCCTTACGACCGGCGAAGGTGCTTGCTGCCCGACGCAGCTTGTAGTTTGGGTTGTGCCCAGCCGTGTACACTGCATCGTTGCTGAGTGCGGATGATGCCCGAACCGTGCGGCAAAACATGTGCAGATTGCCATGCTTGGGGGGTGACATGGCTGGCACATGTCTTTTTCCCATTAGTGAGAGAGTAGACTCGCCCCAGCTCATTGTCTTAGTTTACGAATAACAGTATTGTACTTCACCGTACGGTTGTCGGCCGGTGTTAGGGCCTGGCCCTCGGGCCTGCAACGAACTTAGGTCATAACGGTTTTAGCCAAGGTCCCCATGCGCCTCGCAGGCAAGCCTCAGTAGCAGTATGGCAGCGTCTCGCCCTCGGGGATCTCAGACTGGCATTCACTTGCGTAAAACATGACGGGAGCCGGCCTAGGTGCAGCGGCACCCGATCCGGCACAAGATGCGGTGCTTGCCGCCATGCAGTGTGCTAGGCAGCAGCAGGGAGCAGCAGCGGGCTCTATCAGTAGACAATGTTTCCATCCCCACCTTGCTGACATCAATGTCCCAGACTACGAGGCTGACTCCCTCTCCCTCCCGCCCTCCCTGGCTGGCACCCCTCCCTCCCTCCCTGCCTGCCTCCCTCCCTCCCTCCCTCCCTCCCTCCCTCCCAGGCTCCCTTCCTCTCCCTCCCTCCCTCCCTGGCTGGCCCCCCTTCCCTCCCTCCCTGCCTGGCCCAAACCCTCTCCCTCCCTCCCATCCTCACTGGCTGTCCCCCCCTCCCTCCCTCCTTCCCAACCTCGACCCCTCTCGCTCCCTGGGTCCACCAAGCTGACTCGCTGCCATGGCACCTTGTGCACCAGGGCAGCGCTTGGCTGCAGCCCACCACCGGCCGCTAGCTTATCATGTGTCAACATGCTCATGTTGCTGATGCACACATTGAGTAGATGCTGTTGCTTGACCTGCCTCTCTAACGCCCCCAACCGTTATTGGAGGCTGGTGAGCATTGCAGATGTGAGGGTCTAGCTTCAACTCAAGCCTTGGGCCCAAACCCTAGAGGGGAAGCGGCAAAGCAGGCCAATGGCTGACAGCTAAGCAGTTCAAGCCATTCTTGTCTTCGTCAAGCCTGGGGCCGAGGAGCACCATGGAGTGTTCAGCCATGCATGATGAACGCCCAGTGTGTTTCATACACACAGGCAAGCATTTGATCTGCCAGCAGCAGCATTTGATGCTGCAGCCTCAAGCGTGGTGGCCTTGCGCACCTAGCCTTGTAGTTTGTTGCAGAGGTTCCCCAACCTGTATCAAGGGAAGTCCCCCCCACCTTCTCCTCAACCACCCCCGCACCTCGGCCCCCACCCTCCTAGCCTGAGCTGAAGAGTTGCATAGCACTCCCTCGCCACTAGGGGTGCTTCAGAGCCGCGCTTGGGGCCGGCGTGGTTTTCTTGCATGCGATACAGACTTACAGATACAGGTTCTATATCGGGAAATCAGCCCAGCCAAGTCCGGCCCGGCATAGCACCTTGACGCACCCTTGCGCCACGCTTGTTTGGAACTCACGTCCCTCTACACAGCTTCGGGTTGCACTTGATTGCGGATCGGCTCTGAGATTTGTTCGCCGAGACATCACGAACAGCATGCGTGTCAGTCCTTATTTTCCTAATGTCCAGGCAAGCCATGCTGTACGTGGCGGCAGTGGGCGGTCCCTGCTACAGTCCTGGTGAGGCCTGCATCAACGGGCCTCCTTGCACGCATGTCCACTCGCAAACAACGGCACACGCAAACTGCATCACGAGGCGCGTGAGCATATGCGTGAGCAAGACCACGCTACATGCTTAGTTGCGGTCTGCACCATTCTAGGGCAAATGTGCCGCTCACTTGTGACTTAGTTTACTGTCATGAAGAAGCCAAGACAAGGCAGGGTAGGGCTGGGCCAAACCAGGCCGGTCAGGGTGGGGCCAGGCCGGGTAGGGCCAGGCGGGTGGGACAGGGCCAGGTCGGGCTGGGCTTGACCAGGCGCTAAGGGAGGATGTCTTGGATGATATCTCGGGCCAACTTGTTAGGCAGGAGAAGCTTGTGTGTGAGCTGTTCACTGGTGACGGGGCTGGTGTCAGAGTGCCCCAGCCAGTTCTGAATGGCTGCTCGCTCATAAGTGTAGCCATCAGCTGCGACTACAGGCTCTCGCATCATCTCCTGCAGCGACCAGAGGCAGCAGCAGGTGGCAGCACCAGTCGCTTTGTGTGTGGCCGAGACAAGCCCGCAGCAGAGGGTGTAGGGTGGGCACAGCAGGGTGCCAAACAAGCTTAATTGGGTAGACAAGCAGGCAGGCTGGCTATGAGAGCAGGCAGCCCGCACTTGTGTCTGGGGGAGTGTGCAAGCAGACGGGAGTGAGGCATACAGTGGGTGCAGCCCACACAGCACCATAGCAGCAGCAACAGCAGCAGCCCAGATAAAAGGACCGGCTGATAGCTGCAGTGACACCCAGCCGCTGCAGTTGGAGCCAGCAACTTGTTTTATGGCAAGGGGCAGGGGGCAGTGCTGCTGCTGCTACTGCTGTCTCTCTATTCTGCCTGTCTATGTGGGTATTTCATACATACAAACATTCATGATATGTGGATGCTGTAACCGCGTCAACAAGCAGCAGAGAGTTGTAGGTGTGGGAACACTGACAATGTCAACAAGCAGCAGAAGATGGTGCCGGGGCATAGGCCAAGCACCAGCACTAGTAGCAGGCAACCCACCATTGTGAGGGGGCAGGTGACCATCTCTTCAAGCCTCCCCAAGGCCAGCCGCAGGGCGTCCTTGATGCTGATGCGCCCCAGGCCCAGCCCTGCCGCCGCTGCCACCACTGCTGCCTGCTGTTGCTGCTGCTGCTGCTGCTGCGTTGCAGCGGTGCTGACTTGGTGCTGAGTGGGCAACCCCAGGATGGACCCCCGTTCCCCTGCCAAGCTGCTGCCCTGCTGGCTGTAGCCAAGCGGCTGATTGAGTGGAGAGGTGTATGGCTGTTGCTGCTGCTGCTGCTGGAGACTTGTGGCTAGATGCAGTGAGTGCTGCTGCTGTTGCTGCTGTAGGTATGTCTGATTATTGGCTCCACTGGGTGTGAACACACCCCCAGGCTGACCCAGGGCAGGGGGAGGGCCCACCACCACCCCTCCCAGCCCACGGGCCGGGCTCATGTCCGGCGCTAAGCCGCCGTGCCCGTTGGCAGCTGCGGCATGGCTGCTGTCACCGTTCCCAGGGCCAGGGCCAGACTGACTGGAGCCCAGCGAAGGAGCAGCAAGGGAGGCCCGTTGAAACATGCCTGAGTAGGGAGGGGTAGGTGGCTGCGAGGCCTGGCCTAGGGTCAGGGGCCTGCTGCTGGGCGCACCATTGGCTGAGGAGGTGACCCGTGTGGTTAAGCCAGCCGACAGGGCTCCTCCTCCTCCTCCTCCTCCTGGTCCCCCTCCGTTGCCTGATGCGCTGGACATGAGGCTTGTGGTCAGGTCAGAGCCCAAGCTGCTGCCCAGGGATCCCATGTGGCTGGCACCCTCCCCGCCCTGCCTGCCCCCTATCGCTGACATGGCAGGCAGCCCCGCCCCCACGTTCCCCTCCATGCTACCACCTGCCCGTAAGTGTGAGAACAGGTCCAGAACAGGCGCAAGGAGTGGGGAAGTGTGAGGGGGGCCATTGGAAAGGCCCAGGCTGCTGCTGACACCACCTGCCAATGCATGGCCTAGCAGCAGACTGCCAGGGGGCTGGCTGCTGGCTAAGCCAGGGATAGCACTGTGGCCAAGAGGCTTTGGGCCAGTTGATGCAGGGCCAGGCTGTGGGAGTGCCCAGCCGCGCTGTGACTCTGTGGCTGAGGGCGAGAGCAGCACAGGGGCTTGCAGAGTGTGCACCAAGGCAGCGCTTGGCTGCAGCCCACCACCAGCTGCCAGCTTGTCCTGTGCCAACATGCTCATGCTGCTGCTGCCACTGCTGCTGGGTGGTGCAAACAGACCGGCCAGCTCAGAACCTGTCTGGGAGGCAGAGAGGGTGGCAGGGGCCGTGGAGGCTGGGCTGGCTTGGTGGGCTGCTTCTGCTGCTTCGCTGCAGCCACCACTGCTGCTGCCACTCTGGGCTGCAGCAGGTGCCGATTGGGATGGCTGGGTGGCAGCTGGCCCGATCTGGCTCAAGTCTTCCAGCTGGGGACCCTTAACAGCTGGCACCGGGCCACCTGCTGCTTCTGACCCACGACCCTGACTGCTGCTGCTGCTGCTGTTACCTGGGGGTGCTGGTGGGGTGGCAGTTGGTCGGGTGCCTGCTGCTGCACCGTCTTGGCGGCTGGCAAGCGCACTGGCTGTGGGGGTTGTTGACCCTGAGCCTGGTTCACTGGTTGTTGCAGACACTGCTGTCTGTTGGCTGCTCCCCTGCCCACCCAGTCCTACTGGTGTGGCTGCTGTGACGACACCCCCCTGAGCTGCTGTGCTGCTAGCCGGCTGGGTGAACAGGCTGGTGGGCCTTGTGGGTGTGCGCTGTGGTGCATGGGCTGGGGAGCTGGGTGGAGGGGGCTGTTTGCGAGGAAGCTGGGATGAAGCTGGAGAAGCCACAGGCAAGGCTGTTCCTGCTGCTGCCGAGGGTGTGCCAGGGGCAGTCTGGCTGGCTGCCACCCCTGCAGCACTGGCACTGTGCTTAGCACCTGTTGTGGCCTGGCTGCTGCTGCCCATGGCACTGCTGCTGTCGTTGCTGGCGGCAGCCACTGTGTGGCGGGAGGGAGTGGAGGGGTGTGAGGCTGCTGTGCTGGACACCACCCCTGCTACTGTAGCTGCTGCTGAAGGCCGGTGTGCTGGGCTGGCTGCAGGAGACGGGGCATGGGCTGGCATGGGCGAGGCTGGCAAGGAGAGCGCTCCGTTGGCACCCTGGCTGTGATGATGAGAAGGCGGGTGCGCCCCATTGCTGCCTTGCTGTGTGCCAGCCTGCCGGCGGGCCTTCAAGTGGCGTTCCACATACAGCACAGCTCCGTGTAGCTTTTGCTGGTTGATCTGATTGATGCTGGCTTCAACTGACTGCTCCTCTACGTATTGTACCTGATGCAGCAGGGGGCAAGCAGGTGACACATGCATGCCCTGCATGGAGAATATTTATGGAGGTGGTATGGTGGCGCCATGTAGAAGCGGTGGTTGTGCGCTATGCAGCAGTGGTGGGTGATGGCCAGCAGACTCATGGCGTGCAGGCTGACAGGCAGAGGGGTTGGGTTGCCCACTGGGAGCTAAGTGTTGCTGGGCGTCAAGCCCTGGAAGCAGCTCAGCCCTGGTCGTGGCTCAGCCCTGGTCGCAGCTCAACCCTGGTCGCAGCTCAGCCCTAATCTTGGTTGACAGGCTCACCAGTGCATACGGCTCTCCGCGGTTTCCTGGGAGCACTTTGATGGTGAAGATCTCCCCTGCAGCCTCAAACATCTCTGACAGCTCAGCGCAGCTCACCTCCCCCGGGGGCAGGTTCTTCACCACCACCATGAACCGGCAGCCCCACTCCTGCGCAGCGTGCCGCAGCCAGGCAGGGTGGGGCAAGTCACATGATGTTAAGGGTGGTAAGAACGGGGCATGGATGGGCAGTACTATTTGTGGCCAAGATGACTGCAGCACTGTCAGACAGGCGGATGTGGCTGGAGCACATGACCATGATAACCTTCCTGGCATGGATTTGAGGTTTCTGGCTTCTGTTGCACAGTACCACTGGACTGGCACATGCCTGACATGGTAAGGTGTGAGCACAGGCCCTCCTCTCTCACCCCTGCCAGCTTCTCCACAACATCTTTACGCTCAATTTGATATCTGCAGTCAATGCATAGATGCATCAGCCAAAGACATGCTGCAACATATACACCAGCAACACTGAGCTGGTGCAATGCCCTGGTTGTTAACAGAAGGCTCGGTGGCCTCTCCGTGCTGGAAACTAGCATTGCCGGCTATTGTAAGATGCCGTGAATTGCGTAGATGCTGCCAGGCAGGCGCAGAGGGCGTACGTGATATCGACGTCGTGATTAGCCACTTTAAGCTTGAATCTGTTCCGGCGCAGCGCCTGCCCAGCTTCAGCGGCACTAGCATAATTGATGTCTGCAACTCGCTGGGTGACCGGTCCTCGCTCGGCATTCGCACTCCCTACACCAATTCTCGCCCCCGGGAATGCCGCGTTCATTGCCGCATTAAACACCTCTCTAGCGACGTTTGCCTGAGATACAGGGGTCGACAAGCATAACAAAAGCTGCTGGTCTTCAAGGCGATAGAGCATAGCTGAGACTTGCCTGCAATCGCACAAAGAGCCGCTTCCGATTGATAAACCTCTCGAGGGAGGCAGCGCCCGTGAGACTGTCCATGCCTGATGGCACAGTCTCAGCAAAGCTCAAGGCTGGCTAAGCAGGTGTGCTACCCTGCAACCCTTAAAGCTGGGATCGGCAGAGTACAGCTCGCATGCTGAGGCGCAGAGCAACACCGCAGGTGCTTACTGTTACCGCCGTCGTTCCTAGTTCGGCCCTCACCCCTTTTCAAAGGAATGGCCCCGTCCTAATTATAGCTATTTGAACATGCACTCAATCATCATCCATTTCGCTGAACCGCGTGTCAGTCTATTGAGTGGGTCGTCGGATCCAAGAGAGGCTACTGAAGCCTTGTTTCAAGTTGTGATCCGAAACCGGAAAAACCGTATTATTGCATTCCCTTTACATTCCCGAATCCCGAGCCAAGGCACAAGTATTCTCAATATGCAATGGAGGAGCCAATTTTCACACTGGTCTTTATAGTCACATAAGGAATACGTGGACAAGACGATCCCTACAATACAGCATTGCATGTTGCACCCAAACCCCCTTTGACATCCGTGCAAGCTTGGTGCATGCATTTTAGCCCCCATGCAAGTCTAAAAACCTGCAGGGGTAGCACTGAACTATGGTCATTTAGTCCATGCATCGTCTCTACATTCTTTATGAAACTACACTCAGCCTTCCCTCACAGAGACCTCGTCCAGGGTACACCTCAAGTGCTGCCTGCCGTCCTCGTACTCCCCATACCAGCCCCAGCATCCACCATTTCCACGATACTGTCCCTGACGCTGCAGGTGGCTACCACCTGCACTAGCCAGTTTGGCATGATACACATGCACTGATGTCATTGTCCCACAGGCTGCTGCTGCTGGTCCTTGAGTGCTCGCAGCTGCTCATAGACCCAGCTAGGGAACTCCCTTGGTTAGTAGTCCTGCCAGCACCTTGGCCCTCAACCTTGAGCCTTCATTGCAGTCGAACACACTAATTGTGAACCACTACAAAACAGTGTTTTATCTGTGTGGAGTTCCCATCGCATGGCATGCTCATGGCCTATACATGGCATACACATGGTCACGGTCGCCTACCACCTACAGCATTGCCTGACCCCTGTGACAGGGCTACACCGTAGAGTTGGCATGACAAAATATGCCCTAATTGAAAGCTGATAGCAGCTTCAAGTGAAGGGGGCCACATCCTACTGTGCCACAGCAGGCTGCTGCTGCTGGGCCTTGGGTGGCTTGTCTCGCAGCCGCTTGTACCCCAGGCCAGGGTACTCCTAGTAGTCCTGCCAGCACTGCCCCGCCAGCCGCCACTTCGCCTCCCCAGTGCACTGCATGCTTTGCATTGCACTCCATGCCTACCCACCTGCCTGGCTGTGGTGCTGGTTGGGCTCTGGCTGCTTTGCCAATGCCTTGCTCTGTACCAATGGTGGGCCTGGGTGGGCTTGGCTGCCTTCTCAGCCTTGGTATGCTTGCTGCACCTGCTGGCTCGCTGGCAGAGGAGTACTGGGCCCAGACTCTGAGCCTATTGGGGCGCTTGCCTGGCTGCGTGATGCAGAGCAGCCCATCCCACGTGAGTGGCGGAGCTGCACGACTGATGATCAAGGCAGCAGAGCACACTCCTAATCTCTTTACACCGTGCTCTTGTGCCCTGCCCATGCCATGCCCCTGCCTATGACCGCATGAGCATGTGCTAAAACACAGGGAACCTCGAGCTGCTTGGCGTGCCAAGGGAGGAGGCTGAGGAGGGCATCTGGGTGTCGCCACACTCGGCCAGAGCTTGAGCCCCATCAGCATTCCAGCTGGGCATCATGAGAGGCGTTTCATGTGGTTCTGCGACCAGTGACACGCAGCCATTGGCACTGAGTCTGCATGGCTGAGTCTACAGTGAGAGTACATCCAGGAAGCGTGGGGCATGATTTGCGTGGGGACAGCGAAGCCACAACTTCTGACAGTCACATGCATAAGAGTGAGTCGTGTAAGTGTGCACATGTGCAGTGTTGACCTTCAAGCGTAGGATCTCCAGGTTTGCTTGCTGGCGCGCTGTGGCATTGCGGGCCCTGCATGCGCCCAGCATCATGCACATTATTGGATGAGCTAAGTTGTATCTCTAGAGAGCTGAGGGCCTGGCTGTGCGTGGGAGAGCGATTGCTTCCAGCTAGACAACTCGCATTTGATAATGCGGTGTTGTACTTGTTACGTGGGCATGGCAGGTGTGGTACAGCTGTGGTTTTTTGCACCACACCTGTTCAGACCCAGCAGGTCTCTGAAGAAGCCGATCTTGTGCAATGCAAGATGCCACAAAGCATACCAGCCCAGAGCTATTGAGCCCAAGACTGCCAGCATGCACAGCAGTGTGACAAGGAAGGCTAGGAGGTAGTCCACAGTTGATGGCTCCAGGGCAATACGGGTTGCGTGCTGCTCTGCCAGCAGCTGCAACCCATTGACCAAGCTTTTGACCAAGCTTGACATGGAAGTGAGCTGCACAGCACACACAACACATTGCAGCTGCGCTTGAGAGCAGTAGGAACATTGAGGCGTAACTAAGACGACTAAACGACTAAACGTCCGGGCAGCTGCAAGACCGACGGCTTCATGCGCCTCACCTAGAGCAGTCACGCTCCGCGCATCTAGGAATTATACCCGGACGAACGAATGCGTCACCTGGTGATGGTGGGCGGGAGTGCCTTGTTACATGGCCTAATGGGTGGTCCACCACCCTGTGAATTGCATACATACACAACAGGTACATTTCATTGTCACACTTGCTACAGAGACTGCACTTCCGTCTTGTCACTTCGCGTCCTGCACGGCTGCCAGTGGTTCTGCTGTTGCACCATGAATAGCAACATGCTTCTTGCCGCGCTGCTTGGCACCCTGTTGTTCCACTTCGCAGTCTGCACGCCACTCAACTACAGCAGCCAGCCTGTTTACCAAGCTGCAAAGTCCCAGCGCAACGTCTGCCTCGTGTACTACCAGGCAAGCACCGCTGACCGGGCGAAGCGGCAAAAATAATGTCGCACTGTCCCCGGACCCCCAACACAACCCATTCGCTTGCCTGCAGGCTATCGTTGATTGCGACGCCAGTGTTTTGGCAGCGAAGTACACAGGTAGGCATATGAACATGTGCAGGGGCCGCGGGCATGTTGCATGGATCGGCGTCCAGTCGATTTCTGTCCCTCCTTGCGTTCCCTGCCCTTCGTCCACGGTCTATGCGGCTGAACATCCAGTGGCTGAGTAAAAGTGGAGGGTCCACAGGACCCGTTCTTCACATCATCTGTATCGGGAAGGTCATGAGTGGCATCAGTTCCGATTCCTGCCTGCAGGCTATGAGGTGGAGCTGTTCCGTAGCAGCGCAGCCTACCTGTATGCCAATGGCCGAGCAGAGTGGGCTCCTGACAACTACACCTTCACTTGCATGGTGAGCAAAGCCAGCATGAGAAGAGCCCACAACACCTGGCAGTGCGCTATCTATATGCATGCATACAATCCTGGCTGGCTGTATCATCCTACATGCCGGCACACACTCTGGCTGACTGGCAGCAGCCTGGTTGGAAGCAGGACTGGTTTGCTAAGTCACAGCTGAGGTTCACAGGTCCAGTTGAAAGGAAAGCTGCACTGGCTGGCTGGACTGCTGGCTAACTGGCTGGTCGCATTCTCCACTCCTTCCCAGCTGTAGTGGCTGCATGACGTCATGGGCTGGCTAGCGGGTCACAAAACCCATCCCCTTGCCGACTGCAGGGCTGGGATGGGCTTATGGAGGACTTACTGCTGGATCCTGTAAATCGCACCTGTGACGTGGGAGTGGCCGGCATCTCAGCCACCAGCGACCGTATCGCAGAAGGTGCTAGGGCTTGGCACCCGTCGCATCTGGCAACAGCACACGTCTGGTCTGGCAATAGCAGCCTATGGCAGCCAGCTGTGTTCCAACTAGCAATGCCTGGGCTTCTTTGTTGCCTGCACTGTGCTGTGCTGCCAAGCAAGTAAGGCGGGCTGTGGCCTGCCTTGCCCCTATAATCATGCTACATCACATGGTGTGATTGGCCATGGTGCATGCAGGGTACAGGTTCACGTATCCAACCTACCAGTCAGGTGGGTCCACACCACTCACCTGCCAGCCCCATATGGCTGCCTGCTACTTGACATGGGTTCAAACCCTGACCTGCTGGTGCATGTCACGGTGTGACTGACACCATGACAGTCACCATGCTGTTTTATTTGTCTTTCTCCTCCCCCACCAAACGCATGTAATTGAGTGCAGGTCGTCGCATCATGGTCTACATTGGCTCCAAATCTGACATGTTCCTGTTCCTCAAGTGCGTGACTGGGAGCACCTCACTCAGTGCACCTCACTTAACAGCAGTAGCAGCAGTGGCACACTCCGCAGCAAAGGTTCCAGGAGCAGAGCTGGCAGCACTCTTGCAACACCTTTCTTGCCCGCAGGCCCTTTGATCGCAGCGTGTGGCTCCTTATGTTCGCCACCTCACTCCTGGTTGGCCTGTCTGTCATGCTGGCTGAGGTGCGAGCTTCATTGTAAGGGTCGATATGGGTGCAGCCACAGCGACATGACAAAGGGACGCAACACAGGTTCATAGCCATCAACCATGCCTGCAGCTGGCAGGCAGCAGGCAGCTGCTGGTGTGGGACTTGCGAGTAGCTAGCAAGCGTGGATATGCGCATGCACAGGGACATACGTGCATGACCCAGGGGTAGGGACACCGGGCTAATGAATTCAGTAGAAACACTCCCTCATCGCAGGGCAAGGTCGTAGGTAATCTGTTCCAACCCAATGTGCCAGGATCAGGATGTTGTAGACTTGTGACAGTGCTGGTGGCTGTGGCTGCTGGTGGCAGGGCATCTGCTGCGGCTGGGTGGGAAGCCAGGCGCTAGGGACAGGCAACAGGGCAGCAGGGGGCAGACGCAGCAGGGGCCAGACGCCTAGCAGGGAGGGCATGACAGGGCAGCAGCAGGATGGCAGACGCTGTGGCCGCGGGTGTATCTGCTGGGTGGGGGTCGCACATGATCCGTGCCACAGCCCTGCCACACTGCCTGTGGCAAGACATGTGGCAAGACATGTGGCAAGACATGTGTCACAACATGCACAGTGCAGACGTGGCTGCGCCGGCATCATTGTGTAAATGTGAGAGCGGGCATGAGGAGCCTGGCCACTGTGTGTGCAGGTCCCTCTGAGCCGCATCTGGAACCGGCCCGGTCCCTCCCTCACCAAGTACTCCAACCTGCAGTGGGCTGCCAGCGCCATGCTCCTGCAGGTGGGCAAATAGGGTCTTGCGGACGGGGAGGGCTGTGGAAGGGGCAGGTCCGGCCAAAAGGGGTCGCAGCAGGGGGCTGATGGGGCAGGGTAGGAGTGGAGGAGGCTGCAGCTGGTAGCTGCCAAGAGGAGCCACCGCAGCCACTAGCCCACATCTGGGTGCTGGCCATGCTGCAGTCCCTCCCATGTATCTCTGTCTCACCTTGCCACTAGCCCACTGAAGTCCCTCTCATTCATGGGTCTCACCCAAATTGCTCGCCCTGCAGGCCACATCAACCTTCAGTGCCAAGAGCACTGGCGCCCGCATCATCATCCTTGGCTGGGGCTTCATGATCCTCATCCTCATCAACATGTGCGTGGCAGGCAGGGTGGGGAGGCTGAATGGGTGGGGAGGAGCAGGTGGGGTGATTGCAGGCCAGTCAGGGTATGGGTGAGGGTGGTAGGCAAGGGCAGCAAGGGGAGGGCGAGTGGCTGGTGATGATGGTGCTTGGGCCAGAGGTACGAGCCCGGTGGACTTTGCACATAGTGCTGGTGCTGCTGCTTCTGGCGTCGTGATGGAGGTGAACCCACTGCTGCTGAGATGCTGTTGGGCCTGCTGGTGGTGGTGCTGGTGCTGGCAGCTGACGTCTGCACCCTGATGCCCTGCCTCTGCCATGCAGCTACATTGCTGTGCTGGCCTCCCAGCTGACGGTGAACAGCATTAACATGTGAGTCCTTGGCCCTCCACCTGCCCCTAACCCTCACCCCATAGCCCCAACTGCTTGCCCCTACTCCCACAGGGTCGGGCCAGGGCTGGGCGCAGCAGGGCCCAGGCAGGAGTCCTGGGAGGCTCCCGCTGCATCTAGCGTGTGCTGCTTCTGCATGTGTTGTTAAGGTCATGCGGCTTGTTGTCGGCTAGAACGGGGCTCATGCCAGGCCCTGCTGCTCCCAGCCCTGGCCCCCTACACTGGCCTGTGGCCATCTGGCAGTGTGGGCGGGAACCGGTTGTCTCTATGCTATATGGGATATGGGCTCTCTCTGGGCTCCAGGCCATGAGGACAAGCTGTAAATAGATAGAGAGACAAACCGGCTTCACTGAGCAAAACTGGAGGCCACATGGCTGGGCATCCACCTTGCCCCCTGCTGGCCCCCTGCTGTTGTTGCCATCAGGAACATCAATGGCATCAACGACCTCATCAGCAAGCCACTTGGCATTTTTGAGGTGAGGCACCACTGAGCAGGCCTGAGTGCTGAGTACCTCCTCACGCTACTAGTGTACAGCATCCTTTCTGCCACCCCTCCTTCCCTTGAGGCCCAGGGTTTCACGAAAGCTGCTGTGGCCAAAAGATGAGTGCCCAATAAGCATGGTAGACACGAAGTGTCTGTGCTGTCGCAGGCCGATCTCACAGCATTTAAGCGTTTCAATCTGGCATTCCTGGTGCCACTTCCTTGGAACAATGCCGAGGTGGGTGAGCTCGCAGCTCACAAGGTGACGTGTATGGCTGGTGCTTGTAGCCTAATTAGGCCAATGCCTCGTTCAGGTAAAGCTAAAGCAGGTCTGCAGTGACACCGTGCCGCATGTCTTGTTGAGCACAGCCCAGCGCGAATGGCCCGGCTAATGAACAGGCGGGCGGGCGACGCCAGATGCTCTCGCAATTAGGCGGAAGCCATTGCGTGGGCGCTACATTGTCATCGCGCTCAGCTATGCGCTGTGCGTCGCATGCAGGATGAGGAGGTGATGAAGGAGTCGCTGCGGTCGGGAAAGGTTTCAGCCTTGGCCCTGGACGCGCCTTTTGTCGAGTACAACGTGGCGCAGAGCTGCAACTTCTTTACCGTGGGCGACATTGTGCTACCCGTGAATTTGGCGTATGCTTTCCCCCCAGACACCATGCTGGTGAGGCTGCGTCACGGGGCGTCACTGATTTTGACTGAGCTGCAGCTAGTCAGTACAAATGTAGAAGCTGTCCGACCCAATGGAGAGGAGGAAAGAGCCAGGGGAATGTCAAGACATTGATGAGTCTGGGATGCAGCATGCATGCAGCACTCCTGGAGCAGGGAGACCATAGTAGTGCTCCTTCCGCGCTGCCCAGGGTGGGTTAAGGGAGGGTGTGTGTGTGTATGTGGTTGGAGAGTCTGTCAATGGCACTAATGTGACAAGGAAGGAGGTGAGACGTCCAGTGAGTGGTGTGCCTTTGTATGATTAAGTTGGGAGCTTGAGTCACAGTGGTTCAATGCTTGGAGGTGGTCCAAGGCTGGGTGTGTGTGGCTTGCTACAGGACCATGTGGAGTACTTCAACCAGGCCCTGACCGTGATGTCAGAGACCGGCACCATGGAGGCCCTGCAGAAGCAGTTCATTACGCCTGAGGGGGGCTGCAGCAACAAAGCCTCTGGCTCGGCCACAACAGTCATCACCGTCAACCAGGTCAGGTTCACCATGAGTTCTGCATGGTTTCCACTATTCCTGCATGGTTTTTAATATCTCTGCATGATGCCCATGCACAAGTTTAATCCAGCTCCACTGCCAGCTGCAGGCAACAGCAGCAGCTTGCCTGTTGCTCATGTAGCCGCATACATGCTGTGTGCAGGTGGCTGGTCTTTGGGTGTTCTTTGGCGCCGCCATTGCAGCTGGAGCCGTGATCAACATCGGGTGGTACCTGTGGAAGAAGTGAGCGCCAAGGGCAGCAGCAGACCCCGGCTGCGCACCAGCGACCTGAAGAGAATATGACGTCTGAGCATGACATGCTCAAACACATTAAACCTGCTACCTGCCTGCCCTGCTGGCTGCAGATGCTGCTGTCGGGGAGAGGAGGAGGAAGGCGGGGTGCTGGGCTCCAGTCCTAGCATGCGCAACAACAGCCTTGCGGTGAGTTGGTAGGATCAGGGCATGGTGGGGTGAATGGGCGAAGCAACATACGTAACTGGACTGCTTGCCTGTAAGCTCCTCGCTGGTTAAGCCTTGGTCAAGCACTGGTCAAGCATTGGTCAAGCCTGCTGGCCCTTGAGATGATGGTGATATGAGCAGGGTTAGGGTGAAGGTTGTATCCTGAGCAGGGCTGCACGCATAGTTGCCAAGCCGGACCCCTGACTTGATTCCCAATGCTGGCCTGTGGACTGGTCTGATCAAGCCCTGAAGGGCTGTGTGTGAGTCTGCAGGCAAGGCTCTGGATTCCTGGCTGCATGCTTCTCTGCAGGGATCCATGAGCATGGGCAGCATGGCGGGCGGCAAATCCTTTGCCCGTGCCAACCCCCAGATGGCCTGGCTTGGTGTGGCAGAGGCAACAACCCATGAAGAAGCCATGCAGGTGGGTCAGGTCATGCTTGCGTCACATCATGCCATGTGTACCAGACATGTGTATTCCTGTGAAGTGTGCTTTCTTTGCTGGTTGGCAGGACGTTGTGTGCTTGAGGCATACCATGATGCCCGAGCAGCCATTGCCGCATTTGCACCATCATGGTGATCAGACCTCCATGCATCCCCCATGCACATGTTGTGCGCTAGGTCATGGAGGGTCACGTGAGACTCGTGGACATGCATCTCAAGCGCCTCACCGAGCAGATTGACTCACGTTTCGCGGCGCTCAGCGAGAACCTGGCCACCGGGGACGTCCGGCCGCTGCCTGCCCCTCAGCCCTCCGCCCCTCCCAACTTGCGTCAGAAGTGAGTTGTGGAGGGCACATGTTTCAACCAAGCATTGCTTCAGGCTGCGACAAGCTGTGAAACTCATGTAGGCACTGCTATGCCTGCTGCTGCCTGCTTAAGCTACCCATGCTTCTGCCTCCTCTACTGTCCTCGCATACTCTGCTGCTGAGCCGCTGCTGCTGTTGCTGCCTCAACATCCGACTGCTGATGCATACAGAGCTGTCACCCACTGCTGCTGCGCAGGAGCTTGTCAGCACGCCTTAGCAAGCTGCTGACATTTACCAAGTCTGGTAGCGGTGTCGTCGAAGCTGGGCCCTCGCATGCAACCTTGCAGTTAACCCCATCTCTGCGTCGTGGTGGGTCCAGCAGCTGTCCAGCTTGAATATCAGCAGGGCAGGTAGCAAGCGCAGTGTAGTGGTTGCCATGCCTTCGATGACGATTCTGGGTGATCCAACTCATGCCTTCCAAGCTTCCACTGCTCTCGTTGGCCTTGTGTGTTTGGTGTGGTGTATCAGTGTCCTCAGTGTATGTGGCATATGTCATCAAGGAGCCAGCAGGAGCATTGCATAGCACTGCCCTGCCAGACACCGTGTCATGTGGTGGTGCCATGTGATGGTCCCCCCTCTGTGCATGGTGCCATGTGATGGTCCCCCCTCTGTGCATGGTGCCATGTGATGGTCCCCCCTCTCTCCTGTCCCCTGTGCAGGCGACGGTGACCAGGCAACTGCACCAGCCCCTCCAAGTCTAACGGCCTCAGACGCCCCACCCGCCCAACCACCCTCAGGGGCACCGCATTCCGCCCCGGGTTCACTGCCGGACGGCTCTGCGGCCTTGCCCGCATCGCTAGTGCCAGCTGGGCCGGCCTCGACTGAGCTGATGGCCCTGACCGATGTTTGACAAGTGATTGTCCTGAGAACCATATATGCTGTTGTACCAGCCAGGGTAGAAATGTCGTTTGTTCACCCCACACATTCAGTTGAAACTTAGAAATGAAAGCATGCACATGGCTGAGCTATGTCATCGCACCAGCTACATCACTGTGGGACATCATCATCGCCATGGGCTAAACGACTTCATGACTTGACACAATGCATTGATTTATTGCACCCATGTTTCACGGTACACGCCACACTAGTGTTTGACCCGGCACCGTAGACCACATGCAGGCCTTGTAAACCTTGCAGCTGACAATTCCTGCCGCAACCTGTGTGGGTGGCCCGCGACCACAAGCCGGTCGTCACATGTCGCAGGTCACACAGCCGGTCGTCACATGTCGCGGGTCACCCCATCAATGGCCCCGTAAAGCCGGGCCCTTTTCAGCCGTTCAACATGCCATTGCGATCAGCACGATGCAACGTCAATACACATAATCCGGCGTGCCGGCGTGTGTTTCTGCTAAAACAATCTCCCGTACAGATTGTGCATGTAGGTCGTTACGCCAAACCGCTTTCCGTCTCACCGGCCTCCCCTGCGGAGATTGCACCATTGTCAAGTCGAATGCAGTGCAATGCATTCAATTCAATTCAATGCATCCATGCATGTGCATGCTGCCATGGAGCGGGTTACATTCCAGGCCAAACATAACTCATTCAACAAGAAACAACATGTTTGCCTGTGGGTAATCTCACTCAGCTACTCCAATCAAGTTGAAGCAACCTCGGTCGCACCCTTGATGACTACAAACCCCACAACGATGGCACTCTTTCCTGGGGCTAATCCCCCTAGACCACTGGGCACCTCATCAAAACTAACAACTTAATGCTTTGTAAGGCTAACAGCCTGTGTAAACTTCTAGGGCCTATGCATTATTGCGGGCCCGGCCATCAATGCCTCGGCGGTACTCCGCAGCCCGGTGCAGCCTCTGCCTGCCCTTGGGCAGCCGGTCATTGACCCGCTTGTAGCCCTGCTGGTACTCCTTGCCATGCTTTGGCTGCCCCCTACGCTTGCCATGCTTTGGCACAGGTGGGGTGGGGGGCTGCTGCTTCATGGCAACTGTAACGCAATCAGTCACAATTTCGGTTACATTTCAGGCGGAGCAGCCATGCCAGGCTGACGGCTGTACGGCCTCACCATAGTCACCCTGACGGGTTTACGGACCCCACATGTGTGGACCATGAGCAGCCCACTAGGCCTGAGGGCAGGAAGCCACTAGCAGGGCGGGTGAACCCTTCCGCCTGGTGTGCCCAGCTTGGAGCCATTGGCGTGACCAGCCAGTGCGGGGCTTCATGTGGTATTCCCAGGTGCCCCTACGCCAACCCCCACAGCTCCCAGTCAGCTAGGCTGTCAGCCAGGCAGCAGCCTCTCCGCCTGGGCTTACTGCTCCCCCGCCCGCCAAGCACAACCAGGCTACACAGGTGGCTGTGCCCACCCAGCCCACCAAAGGCACCAAGGCCATCAAGGGCACCAAGGCAGGGGCAGGGCAGCCAAGGCCAAACCGGCACCACAACCAGGCAGGTGGGTAGACAGGGACAGCAATGCAACGCTGAACATGCAGCACAATGGGGAGTGCAAGTTGCACCAGCTGGAGTTGTGCTACCAGCCATGAGCAGGGAGGACCCTGGCCAGGGCTATGAGCAGCTGCGAGACCGAGCACCAGGGAGCAGCAGCAGCAGCAGCAGCAGCGGCAGCGGCAGCGGCAGCAGCGGCAGCAGCGGCAGCAGCAGCAGCGGCAGCAGCGGCAGCAGCGGCAGCAGGAGCCTGTGGCACAGTAGTATTTGCCATGTGTCAGCTGTGTCAGCTTACACTAGTGCAGACCACCACAGCAGAAGTGGGATACGCAAACACGTGATCCGGCTGGAGCCAGGTTACAGTATGCAAGGCTGGAGTGGAGCGATGGTGATCCCAACGCTGGCCATACGGCCCGCTCAGCCTGGCACATGCATCTGTGAGGCAGCGTTGAGGCTTGGGCTGACCTGCTGATTGATCCTGCCCGGAGGCTGCGTCATGGTTGCGTACATGCTGCGTTGACGTGCAGCGGCAACTAATCCTGAAGAGCGCGGACGCTGCCAAGCCGCACAATGCGTCACACCATCAAATCATTGGATTTTGCGGCTTTGCTCGCTTGCAGCAGCCCGACGCCCTCGCTGCCTTACTGAGCGCCATGCTGTCAAGTGGTTGCGCATCCTGCCATCGCCTTCGAGGTCAGGCTGCGCCCTTACCATCGAGGACACGACAAGTAGCTGTGCGTGCGGTGGCAACAAGCTACAAGGTGACCGTGGAGCATGAAGGGAAATCGCATGTCCTGCACGTACCCGAGGGCGAGACAGTGCTGTCTGTGGCGCTGGACCAAGGTGTGCGCAAACGATATCAAATCCCGTTGCCCATTCACCCAGTCCCGCAATGCTCCTCCTGCCCCCGTCTGGCACGGATTTTAGCTTGGTCAGCATCGACATGTCTGCCTGTCTGTGCAGCCTGCCTGCACTGCCGATGATCCATATTCCCTACCTCTTCGTGCCGGGAGTGTATCGCAGCTAATGCAGTAGGCAAATGTTGCGTCCAGCATTCTGAGAGAAAGTGTAGCCTGCCTTGGCAACCTGTATGCAGGCCTCTCCTTGCCGCATGACTGCAAACTTGGGGTCTGCATGACATGCCCTGCCAAACTGGTGGGCAGGGGTGTGGAGTGGTTGGCAGCTCAGCAACACTGGTCAGCAACAGCGGAGTGGACAGCCCTGCAAGGCTGGTGGGCAGGAGTGGGGTGGGGTCAGACAGGGGTGGGTCAGCGCAGCCAGCGCATGCACGTTCCGGCTTAACACGGCGCAACCACCTGCCCAGACCCTCTCAACCTCACCCCTCACGCATTACCCCTCACCCTAACTCCACAATCTGCAAACCCACTTGCGTGCTGCAGAGGTCTGGTACTGTGGATCAGAGCGGCTCTATGCTTTGTGAAGGTGAGGTGGTGCGCGCATAGTTTTCACTGTTGTGCTTGTGATCCGTAAGCTCATACCTGCCCCATAACCACGGCCTCACATGTGGATGCTTTCAAGGGATGGCCATGTCATGCAAACCTGATTGGCAGAGTATAACAGCAGGACCTGGTGTTAGGTAGTAGATAATTGGCGGTCCGAGAGCATTATGCGAATATTATGGCCGAGGCCGAGGTGGCAGCCTTGGTAAACTGACCCGAGTTATGGAGATATATTGACGCCTATATTTCCCTCTATACCTCAGATTATTAATATGGATGCTGCTGCTGGGTTATCAACATGCAAGTGCTTGCATGTGGTCGTCATGGCCATGGGCATTGCATGGATACTTCATGGGGCTTTGGAGTTGTCATTGCTGGGCAGAGGGTTGCATGCACCTTGCCCTAGTTTAGTTGCATGGCTGAGGTACACTGAGGGCTGGCAGCTAGGTCAGCAGCAGTGCCTCTGAGGTGCTTTGTCTAGGAATCCACCATGGGAGCCACAGCCCCTGGCTGCTAAGAGCTTGCTTCATAGATTCAGAGCATTGAGGTACTCGAACCTGCAACAGCCAGGCAGTGGGGTGTCTGGGATTCCACGCTCGTCCCTGATGGTGTCTTTGTGGAGGCGGCAGGCCTCGCCACCTCCAGGCAGAAGCTCCTCCCTTAATGCACGCCTGTGACCACCAGCACAGCCTTCTTCTTCTTCTTTTCTTCCCCCATGATATCTCCATCGACAGTGACACGAGCGATTACGATGAAGGGTGATGGCATGTCTATGATGGTGATGGCATGTCATAATGTGATAGTGATTCATGTGATGATCACACGTCCCTCCATGACATCTTCATGCGCAGATGTGGCAGAGAAGGGCTACGTCCTTATGTGCGTGGCTACGCCAACTTCTGACTGCTCCATCACTACAATTTCAGAGGTGCGAGCACACCATGTGCTGCCTGCTGCCAGGCGCCGCAGGTTCTGCTGGTGCTGGTGCTGCCATTTCTGCTGTTGGGCTGCCATAAGGTTGCTCATTGCACGTGTGTCAATAGAGGGGTGCGGAAGGTTCATGAAGCATTGTGCTGGTGGGAAGCTCGTGGTGCCTCACTCAGCACCAGTGGCGAGACAGTGGCAGGGGTGGCAATCAGAGGAACCGCAGCAGCAATGGCAAGGCGGGGGTTGCCGGGGATGGCCTGAAACCGCATACCACAACTGACCCCGAGTGCGCAATGAGACATGCGTCTGCCTCAGCACTTGGCAGCCCTGCCTCACTTCCTGACACTCCCTGACTCCTCCCCTTCCATGCACCAGGCAGTCACACTCACTGCCGCTCCATAACCCATGACCGCTCTTTTTCCATGCAATGGGTAGGACCACACACTCAGGGCAGGTCGTGAGCAGAAGCTCTGCTGGAAGCACTGGACCCTGGGGCAGACAGGAGTGGGTGTGGGGACACCGGTGTAGGGTTAGGGTTCAGGTTGGCTACATAAATCAATTGGTAAACCCTGACCCCATCGCCAGACTGTATGCTTGGTGGTTTGAGTCGCTTGCGTGTGGCAAGACAGTGGCAGGGGTGGCAAGCTGCATGCTGTGCTGCTCGCCCCATCATCACCGACTGCTCCTGCCGCCAGCGCTGTTGCCGCTGCCGTGGTCTGCTGCGTGGTGTGCGGGTGCAGCCAGGGAGGAGGCAGGGGTGGCAAGGCAGCAGTGATTTGCTGATGTTAGGCTGATCACCCCTATCGCCCGCTGATGGCAGCCACCCAGTGTGACGTGGCTGCAGATGGCTGCACACAACCGCATGGCCATAGAAACAATTGAGTGTGGAGGTTGACATTACTCTCAACTAGGTGCCAGACTGATGATGCATGGATGCATGCATGCATGTGACTGGTGTTGCAGGATGAGCTCCTTACGCAGCAGTTTGGCATGTGATGCTGGCATCCTGGCCAAGCCAGGTCCTGGTGCAGCTGCCTGCCAGCTTCCCCTCCCTGGCCATGCACATGCTGTCCCAGACCAGGCAACTCTCCAATCAGGACCATGCAATCGGGACCAAGGCAACCACCTCCTTGCCACCAGGAACCTCCCCTCAGCCGTCTCTGACGCGGGCGGCAGGGGAGGGTGGCAGTTGGCTGGGGTGGGTGTCAGGGGAGGGTGGCCTCCCCGGGCAGCCTGTGTGTGGAGGCAGGGGAGGGTGGGCTGATCAGCCGCCTGCCCTGCTGGCCTCCCCGGTGCCGAGTGGGGCCACCAGGATCCTCCCCTCAGCTGGAGCAACTGGCTACATGCCAGAGGTGGAGTCGGCTGAGTGAGTGCAGCACTCACCCACTTGCTCGTCATCCTTGGATGGCTAAGCCTGCCATGTAGCCTAGACAACAGGCTGGGTGTGCATGGCTGTGCAGGGCTGCATGGCTGTGCAGGGCATGTAGCATGCACCCCAGCCACACACATGGCTGGAGTCTCAGACAGCTGTGACATAGTGAGCATGCGCTGTGGCCTGGGACGTAGCACGCATTGTGTTGTGACACAGGCAAGGCCACCTGGACGCCTTGAGCTTGAAATAATAGATCCTGGCAGGACAAGGGTGTGGCGCGCTGGTTCTTACAATCTTGACATCTGCTGGTGAACTCCTTCAATCCCGGGGAAAGCTCAAACTCTACCTATCTCAACTTAATGCTTGACACAACGGGCTGCCTGGCCACCCTTCTCCTCGAGGGGGTCCGGAGCCTCCTGCAACGCAGGTGTTTAAACAGGAGGGGGCCAAGAGCATTGGATGTGAGCATGCGAGTCTAGGGTTCGGGACATACTCTAGGGTCTGGTGTGCGACATGTCTAGTGTTAGGCCCCGAGTGCGTTCAGGTTGTTGAGGTGCCGCCCTCGACCTTCCCATTCTGGTGTCCTGTGCGAGGTGTTTGCCGCGACTGAGCTTGTCGGTTGTCTGTCGTTGAGGGGGGAATACATGATCGCATGATGCAGGAACGTGAAGGCACAGACGCTGACACTGCAAGTCTGTAGGCTGAAATGCCCAGCCCTGTGTGGCACCTGTCGCCGGGGCAAGTCATCCTACAAGGTTATACCAGATATGGGGGAGGGTGTTAGGGTGGTAGGCCAGTAACAGTTTCCGCAGCACCTCCTGGAATACCACCTTCTGGAGCAGAGAGCCAGAGAGCTCTGGTGTTATTCAGCGTCGTGCAAGCGGATACCGATAGAGCTTGGAGGCGTGTGAGGCTGTGTGGCCTCTCCACCAATGGATGATTGTCACTCCATGGATGTCACCCCGGTTGCTGTAAAGAAGCCACCGCCCGTCTCAATGCGCATCGCGTGATGGTTAAGAAGAAGCGCAAGGGCACTGATGAAAGTTGAGCCCTCCCGGTGCAGTTGTTTAAGCACCGGGATAGTAGGGCGTGATTGCCAGCGGCCTGCCCGCGGAGTGTACGAGTGTGACTGCTGTATTTATGGCAGACACCTGGTAGGAGACGGCACCCTGATCTGGTGTCGTCGTCTGCCCGTGCACTTCCAACAGGTTATGGGCCCACGCCCAGACGTGTACAAACGACGCCAGTGAGTTGCCGGTTAGGGGTCGTGCAATTAGCTCCAAGCTGATTGGCGATGGCAGCTCCCAGCTTCAGCTCAGGATGTCACGTACCTGATCTCGATGATACCACCTATCGTGACTGGAGTATGCGCGTTGAAGGATTCCTCGTTGAGAACTCCCTTTGGGAGATCGTCGATTCCGGAGTCACCGCTCTCCCCTCTGCGTCTGGATCGTCAGCCAGCGCAGACGCTCGCGCTGCCTATGCAGCAGCTCAGATCACTAACCGTGCAGAGCTCGCAGCTGATGCCAAAGCCAAGGCGCTAATCAAGCGCTATACCTCCAAACCCTATCTGCAGCTCGTCCATGATTCAGCCTCTGCCAAAGATGCCTGGACCAGCCTCGAAAGCGAGTTCACTCAGGTTTCCGTGGCCAGACACAGCTGCAGCAGCGACTCAGCCTATTGCGTATGCAGCCTGGTGAAACAGTCGCCAATTTCTTCATCCGCATTTACCAGCTCAAGTCCGATCTCGAGGCTTGCAACTGCAGCATCTCTGAGTCCAACATCGTGCTTACTGTCCTCGCCAATCTCACCTCGGACTACAAACCCTCAGCTGTGCAGCTGCGGTATGAGCAGACCGGTCCTACGGGGCTCACACTCAGCCGAGTGAAGCGCGTCATGCAGTTTCGCGAGGCAGACCTGCTGCTGGAACAGCAGCAGGAGCATGCCTCATCTCCCTCTTCCCTCTTTGCCTTCTCCTCCTCATCCTCACGGGGACCGGGTAGTTCAGGCGGGGGGGGAGGTAGGGGCAGGGGCAGAAGCCTGGGGCCCAGGCAGATCTCTCCGACCAGATCCAGTGAGCATGGCAGTAGCAGCAGCAGGCAGAGTCAGCATGCTGATGCTCTGTGCCACTACTGCAACAAGACAGGGCATATCATGGCTGAATGCTTCACCTTTGACAAGCACATGCGACAGCGTCTAGCAGGGCAGCGAATCAGCTCTGTCAGAAGTCCCAGCCCAGGTCAGAGGAACAGCCCAACCAGGGGTGCCAGCCCAGCCAGGGGTGCCAGCCCAGCCAGGGGTAGCAGCCCACGCAGAACTAGCGTCCCAGCTAGGGGCCGTGCTCAGACCCCAGGCAGGTCAGCCGCAGTTGACTCCACTGACACCTATGACCTGTTCACAGCCAACGCAGATGATGATTACCTTATGCCCCTGCAGACATACAACACTGACCTCTATGAGCCATTCTACATTGACTCAGGAGCATCGCAGCACATGATCACAGACAGGGAGCACTTCAGCAGCTATACAGCCTTCAGGCCTGATGAGCACAAGGCAGTCAGACTGGCAGCTGATGGACATGTCATCTATGCTGTAGGTCAGGGCACTGTTTGGCTGAACACTCAGCGTGGCCCATGGCAGCTCAGCAAGGCACTGCATGTCCCAGCCAGCAGACACAGCTTCATTTCTGTTGCAGCTGCCACAGATGATGGAGCCAGCTTCACTTTTGCAGACAACCAGTGCATCATTCGAGACACTAGGCTCAGAGTCAAAGCACGCAAGATCAGAAGCAGCTACATTCTAGCTGCAGTACCTCTGCCAGCTGATCCCTATGATAGGCAGCAGCCACATCTGCACAGCTACTCGGCAACCGCTACCCGCAGCAGTAACTCAACAGCAGCTACTCAGACTGATGCTCCAGTGCCTGATGCATCAAATGCAGCTGTGCCAGAAGCTGCTCACCCAGCGCCTACAGAGTTCAGCACCACCTCTGCTCAGGTGTGGCACCAGCGCTTATGTCACGCTTCCTACTCCTCCTTAGCTCTCATGCAAGAACGAGGCATGGTGACAGGGGTTAATGTTACAGCCAGTCAGTTCAGAGCAGCAGCTAAATGTCCTGGACCTGTGTGCATAGGCTGTATCAAAGGCAAGCATCATAGAAATGTAGCTTTTGCCCAGCCCTCATCCAATGCAGCACCTGTCACTGCTCCTCTAGGGCTAGTGCACATGGATGTGTGTGGTCCTATCAGCCCGCCAGCCAGGGATGGCAGCCTTTACTTAGCCACCTTTCTTGATGACTTCACCAGGCTATCTGTAGTCATGCCAATGCGCAGCAAAGCCCAGGTGCCTAGCATAGTCAAACAGGTCATTGAGCAGCTTGAGACTCAGTCGGGTCAGCGCTGCAAGGCTATCAGGACAGACAATGGCACTGAGTATGTCAACCAACAGATGCAGCAATACTGTAGCGACAAGGGCATCATTCATCAGCACTCAGCGCCCTACAGCCCAGAGCAAAATGGTGCAGCTGAGAGATTGAATAGGACCATCATGGAGAAGACCAGAAGCATTCTGCATGCAGGTCGTATGGGTCTACATCATTGGGCAGATGCAGCGAAGCTGTCTAACTATGTCAGATGTGTCTTACCAGTCACAGATCAGCCACTCACCCCATGGGAATCCTTCTTTGGTGTTAAGCCAGATCTGTCAGGGCTCAGGGTGTTTGGCTCAGCTGTCTGGGTACACGTGCCAGCCCAGAAACGTAGCAAGCTAGAAGCTAAGGCTGTCTGGGGGGTATTCATAGGCTATCAGCTTGGATCCAAGTCGTACAGAGTTCTAGTAGATGGAAAGGAGTACCAGAGCAAGGATGTAGTCTTTGATGAGCAGCTGACTCAGCATTTACCAACAGGCCCAGCGACCCAGCTGCAGTTTCCTGGTGCTCCCAAAGCCCCTACTCTCCCAGTCCACCTAGGTCTCCTTGTCCCTCCAGTCCCTCCTGGGGGGGACACAAGTCAGCAGCAGCGGCAGCAGCAGCAGCAGCAGCAGCAGACCAGCAGTAGTGACTCCAGGGACAGTGGGAGCTCCTCAGACAATGTCAGCAGCAGTGACAGTGATGACGGCAACAGCAGAGCCCCAGTCAGACAGCACATACTCAGCCTGCCCTCAGGCATTGGTAGACACAGAATTCCACATGCTGATCCCAGCCAGAGTCAGGCTGCAGTAGGTGCCCCAGCTGTAAGCCCTCAGAATAGGCCAGCAAGCAGGCTAGCTCCTTTGCTCAGAGCTCAGGTTGATCCTCCTGCTCACATTCCCAATGATCAGTTGCAAGGTGCTCCACTGCCTGCTGCTGTTGTGGCACCTGGTGCTCCTATGCCACGTCGCAACCCACACAGGGAAAGGAGGCCTCCTGCTAAGATTAGGCAGCCAGAGCTCTATGCCATGAGTGTCACTGACTCACAAGCAAATGACAATCCAACTGTCGCTGAAGCACTGTCTGGTCCCCAAGCGGACATGTGGCTCCAAGCCATGCATGCTGAACTGGCATCTCTGCATGAGAACCAGACATGGTGCCTGGTTGACAAGCCTGATGGTGCACGCGTTCTGCCCACCAAATGGGTACTAAAGATTAAACGTGATGCTGCAGGGGCCATTGAGAAATTCAAGGCTCGGCTAGTGGCTAAAGGCTACATGCAAGTGTCAGGTGTGGATGTGGGCGATGTCTATGCCCCTGTCAGCAAGCACACCACCCTGCGCACTCTGCTAGCCAAAGCAGCTGCAGAAGACATGGAAGTTCATCAGGTAGATGTAGACGCAGCTTTTCTGAATGGACAGCTTGAGCCCAATGAGATCATTTATGTGCAGCAGCCTGAAGGGTTTGTTGAGGGCAGCCGCAACACTGTGTGCAAATTGCAGAAGGCGCTCTATGGGCTCAGGCAGGCTCCACGAGCTTGGCATGCTAGGTTGAAGCAGGTGCTAGAGGGCATGGGGTTTAGGGCTTCTGAGTCTGACCCAGCGCTTTTCACCATGCAGCGCCAGGCAGGCATGGTCTACCTGCTTGTCTATGTTGATGACTGCCTCATCTGCACTGAGAAGGGTGACACTGACAGCCTTGACTATGTGAAGCAACAACTGTCTGCAGTGTTCGGCATCAAGAACCTGGGTGACACCAAGTGGTTTCTGGGCATGAAGGTAACTAGGGATAGGGCTATGGGCACCTTGAAGCTGGATCAGCAGCAGTATGTGCATGAGCTGCTGAACACGTATGGTATGACAGCAGCCCACAGCAAGTCGGTGCCCATGGCGCCAGCAGTTAAGCTAGAAAGGGAAGGTGTTGCTTTGGACACTTCAGAGCACAGCTATAGTGGTTTGGTAGGCAGCCTGCTGTACTTATCCTGCTGCACAAGGCCAGACATCACATATGCAGTGGGAGCTCTTGCACGTTACATGTCCTCACCCACACAGCAGCACTGGACTGCAGCCCGAGCCATTCTTAGCTATCTAAAGGGCACAGCTGACCAGGGGCTTGTGTTTGGAAGGACTGCTGAGCTGCAGGGCTACTGCGATGCTGATTATGCTGGGGACAAAGACACAGCCCGCAGCACCACAGGCTATGTGTTTACCATGAATGGTGCAGCAATCAGCTGGTCCAGCCGGCTACAGCCTACCGTGGCCATGTCAACTGCTGAGGCAGAATACATGGCAGCATCCAGTGCTGTGAAGGAAGGACTGTGGCTCCGCAAGCTTATGCAGGATCTGCAGCTGCCAGGTGACTGCACAAACATCATGTGTGACAATCAGGCAGCCCTGCAGCTGTTGCATAACCCCATCGCCTCTGCTCGCGCCAAGCACATCAATGTGCACCATCATTTTGCTAGGGAAAGGGTAGCCAGGGGGGAAGTGTCATTTGATTACTGCAGCACAGCCAGTATGGTAGCCGATATCATGACCAAGCCGTTGGCTCTGGTTAAGTTTAGCCAAGGAAAGCATGGGTGTGGGGTGTCTGATTGAAGTAGTCACAGGCTACTCACAGTCTGAACAGATTGCTGTACCCAGCCTGTGATGTGTCCAGGACTGGGGCATGGGAGCACAGTCACAGGCCTACCTGCCTGCAACAGACTGTAATGCTCAGCCAGAATTCCTATCTGGACTGAGAGTTTGCTCTGCAGTTGTTTCAGTTGTTTGCTACTTAAAGTTGAACGCTGTAGTCAGGCCACTGAGTGGGAGTGATGAAAGTTGAGCCCTCCCGGTGCAGTTGTTTAAGCACCGGGATAGTAGGGCGTGATTGCCAGCGGCCTGCCCGCGGAGTGTACGAGTGTGACTGCTGTATTTATGGCAGACACCTGGTAGGAGACGGCACCCTGATCTGGTGTCGTCGTCTGCCCGTGCACTTCCAACAGGCACCGACAAGCACAAGAAGGGCCCGTCAAAGAAACCGAAAGGTGCGCGTCCCTAGCCGACTGTGAGCTACGTGAAATACGCGCTGTGTAATAACACGTCGCTCCTGTTGGTTCCATCGCAGCGTCTCGCTCAGCTCAAGGGAAACAACGACAGGATCGCCAAGCCAGCCCCACAGCCAGGCAGGTGGCTGGACAGGGACTGCAATGCAGCGCTGAACATGCAGCGCATTGGGGAGAGCAGGTGGCGGCCGCTGGAGCTGTGCTGGTGGCCAGACCAGGGAGCGCTGCCAGCCAAGGGCAAGGAGTACCCTGGCCTGGGGTACAAGCGGCTGCGAGACAAGCCACCCAAGGCCCAGGAGCAGCAGCAGCCTGCTGTAGCACAGTAGAGTGTGCCCCCCCTTTTGAGCTGTCATCAGCTCACAACCAGTGCATGTTTTTCATGCCAAATCTACACCATAGCCCTCGCGGTCAGGCAATAGTGTAGGTGGTAGGCGCTCACGCACCATGTCCATGTGCGTTGGGTATACTCCACACAGCCCATTAACACCATACTGAGTCGGGCCAGTATTGGTCACTAGTATATGCCGCTAGTGGCCACTACTGGCCCGGCTCAGTTGGAGGCCCTAGTGAGGGATAAGGGGGCTGCAAAGGGTCGTGTGTGGGTCCCTGGGCATTTGCCCATGTGCGTTGCACGATGTGTATGCATACTGCTCGGACAAGTATGTGCATGATGTGTGTGCATGGTGTATATAAATAGTGTATACCGTACTGATACGCCTTGTTGGTGATGCGCTGATTTGGTGAAAACCCAAATCTCATGCTCAATCAACTGGTGAACTGGTT
>JASKMD010000016.1:5158836-5236295 GCA_030144725.1 Haematococcus lacustris
TGATGATTTCCTTGCAACATGATGGTCCAGCAACTCCCCAACGACTGAGATTTACACTTCGGCCCGAGAGAGACATGTACTCCTCACCATCACAGCAGCCTACATACCTAGTTTCAGACCTGAAATCGTGAGCCACAGGTGACCCTCCGCAGGGTCAGGATTGCCTAGGTCGTGAGCCACAATTGACCCTGCGGAGGGTCAGGAATGCCTAGGAAAGAGAGGCAACGGTGACCCTGCGGAGGGTCACAAAAACCTGCGGAGGGTCACGTCTGACCCTCCGCAGGGTCAGGTCACCCGCCCTTGGGGCAAGAGGAGTACTTGACCCTGCGGAGGGTCACAAAACCCTGCGGAGGGTCACGTCTGACCCTGCGGAGGGTCACGAAACCCTGCGGAGGGTCACGCCTGACCCTGCGGAGGGTCAAGTCACCCCCACTTCGGCCAAGAGGGGTACTTGACCCTCCGCAGGGGTCACCTACAAGGGACAATAGCTCATCACTGGCTGGGACTTTTAGTATGCTACCTACTGGGTTGGGCAGCTGTAACCATCCTTTACAATCGCTCATACTCACATTTCATGAAAGCTTACTTTGATCACTCGGTGCCAACTCCCTTAGCCAAAATCAGGGTCACAGCCCCACACCTGGTCCAGCAACTCCCCAACGACTGAGAATTACACTTTGGCCCGAGAGAGTCTTGTACTCCCCTAGGTCACAGCAGCCTACATACCAAGTTTCAGAACTGAACTCTCAGGTTTTCCAAGCCAGCCAGGCCTTAATTTGCCGGAGTGGTGTACCTAACCTGTCACGGGCCATCGCTAGGAGTTGGACGACGGTGCATGACATAGCTTGTAATTTTAAAACATCATGCTGAATGAGACGAGGTCAAAGAAAGAGGTCGGGAGTCCTGACCATTCTTCAATTCCGCAACTGCATTCAATCACACTGCGCCCATTCTCTGCACGCACTAGGCCCCCTTCCCACTGCACCCTTCACTCCACCTCTGTGGACAGACGGCTGCGTTGCAGGGTATAGTAACCCTGACCAGAGGCCGCAGCACCGCCTATATGACCACCCTGCTGCTTGCCTGCCAACGCTCTGCTGTTTGACACACCCCACCCACTGCACCACACACCATCCAGCAGCCGTGGCCCACACCAACGGCCTGATCCCCCCGAGCTCCTCCTTGCGGCAGCTGCAGTTACCCAGCAGCAACACACAGTCGAGTTTCTCTCCCTCCTTCCCCGCCTCCCCCGCCTCCTGCCCCCCCCTCCCCCCTCCTGCCCCTCCAACCCCTCCTCCCCCTCCTTCCCCTTCTCCCCCCCTCCTCCCCCTCCAACCCCTCTTCCCCCTTTAACCCCTCCTTTGTTGATGGATTAACCCTTGGAGCCGCACTAGCTCATGATGAGGGGCGAGTTGTGCCAGTGCAGGGTGGCTAGTCCCACTTTACAAATCTTCATCTCACTCGTGAAATGTCACACTTTAGCTCACCCAATCTATGCCCACCCTGGTGGTCCCTTCACACCCTAATCGCCCCCCCAGGGGCCCACCTTGAAGGCCGCGACATAGCCGTCACACTGGCTGTAGCTGGTGTTAATGGTAGCGGCCTGTATCCCGTTCCTCCCCCTCCCCCACCCCCACTCCACACTCCTTGCCCGTTCAATGCCCTGCCAGACCTTTCCCACCTCTCGCCCCACTTGCCCACCTGCCAGACAGCCCCCTCTCGCCCCAGTTGCCTACACGCATTGAAGGCGCAGCGTGCGGCTGAGCCTGACCTTGGCACTGAAGGCCATGATGGAGATGCGGTGCAGGGTTAGCGGCTGAACAGGATGACGTCACCGTCCTCAAGGTGACGCTCCATGACGCTACCTCTCTGCAGCCATGGGGCCAAGGGAGGGGTAGGGTTCGGCGGCTGGCGAAAGGCGGCTGGCTGGAGAGACAGCCTCGGCAAAGCAGCAGGGGCAGTGAAGCAGCAGGGCAACAATACAGCAGGCATGTCATCTCAAGCCTAACCCGCGTGCACTGGCTTTGAGCTCAGTGGCGATGCACTGGCAGTCACCAAACTTGAGGAAGATACGGACGGTAGCTGAAAAAAAAGGGGGGGCCCCATACCGGGTGCTACGTTTGAGGGGGCGGGCGAGGGGGGCATGTGAGGGGCGGGCAGGTGGGGGCCCGGGCAGGTGGGCAGGTAGGCATGTGGGCAGGTTGGCAGGTTGGGGGGTGGGCAGGCAGGTAGGGGCGCATGTAGTCAAGTGTGTGGGTGGGCAGGTAGGCCAGGGTTCGGTCCTGGCTCATCCACACCATTGATTATGCACTGCTACAGCTTGTCCCTGTAGTAAGGGGTAACGCGCTCTGGGTAGGTCAGCACCACCGCCATGTGTTGAGGCACACAATGGCAGTAGCAGTGCCAATACAGGCAGCAGGTGTGCCAGGGATTGGCACGTGGACACTACCTACGGCCTCATGTAGTGAAGAGACCTGATGACCATGCCGCAGCACGGAGCAGTAGCCAACACATAGCAACAATACTTGGCTAGCAGCTGGTAGACATGTAATACATCACAACAACAACAACAGCTGCACCATTCAGCAGGAGCGCGCAAAGGGTGAGCAAAGAACAACATGCAGTGAGAACAACATCAGGGAGTTGCAGCCAAGAGTGGTGTTGCAGACCGTGAGGCGCCGACCGTGTACTTGCCAATGAGTGTCTAGCCCCCTGCCAATAAGTAGGTTGCACCCACTGCCCAGCATTACACTAGCACGCCCACTAGCACTTCCCAGTCACCACATCTGCCTCCTCTCCTTCCAATGTGTTTGATTCTATTCCCACCATCACATCACCACCGCGTCAACTCTCTCCCCTTGAACTTGCCTGCGCCGCACCATAGCCCCCTCCCCGCCCTACTTAATGGCATGGAGCGAGCCCCCCCTTACATGCTTCCCATCCTACCCTACATGTCTCCAACACCGCCTCTCAGAATGCCAAGGACCTGCCTCCCCTCCTGCAACATGGAGCCTAGACCAGGGAGGTTTGGCACACGCTATTGGTAGCAGCCAAGAGTAAGAACAGGAGTGGAGCATGGTGTGAGCAGCCAAGAATCAGAGGTTGTGGTGACAAGCATAGCATGGTGTGAGCAGCCACAAATTAGCTGTTGCGTGTCAGGTGCAGCATAGCATGAAGTGAGCATGGGGTGAGCAGGGGGTGAGCAGTGTGGCATGCGCAGGCCCGCTGCCATGCTGCTTACACCGGGCTTCAACTCAACAGTTCAGAGGCAGGGGCAGCACAGTGTGAGCAGCAAGGAATGGCAGCTGGGAGATGAGGAGGCACGGCAAGGCAATGATGTATCGCCGGGCTGGTGTGATCTGATGGCCAGCTAATCCCTTGCATGCCGCTCCTGGTTTACAGGGGTGAACTGCCGCATGAAGCCGGCTTGGAAGCCATCTTGAAGAGCTCAGGGCCTTGATGGAAATCAGGCTGCGGTGTCAAGTGAGAGCGGCGCAGTCGAGGTAACAGGCAAAAGTTCTTGGGCAGGCATGGCGAAGAGGTCCAAATGGCTGTCAATGCGCCATAGCCATTGGCCAGCAACCACGTTGGGGGTCCCACAGAGGGATGGTGGTGTAGGAGGCCAAGAGCGGAGGTGGAAGCGGGAGGGCCGGACTGCCCAGAAGGCAGGAGTCGGGATGGCAACGGCTTGCACGTGCGGGTTGTGATGCTGTTGCCGCAAGTTGCCGGTCAAAAGAGTGAGCTCGGCGGGCGGGCGGGCGGGCAAGGCGAGTCCCACCTAGTGTACGGCTTGACTTGCTGCCTTGACTATGACACGTATGGGGAGGCTGGGGAGTCACGGAGAGTTTGTGCCAGGGTGTGAGGGGGTGTGGGTTCCCACACCTCCATGAGGGTTACGAAGGCATACAGCCCTTGGCCCCTGATGGGGTGCTCCACCGGCACCACCGCGGCCTCCACACAGCCCGGTGCGCCTGCAGTGCGCTCTCCACCTCAGCGGTCCCGATGCGGTGGCCGCTGAGGTTGCTGACCTGCAGCCGCCACAGGACAGGGCGGTGCTGTGGCGGTGTCAAGGGCACGCCTGGCCACTGGCCTGGCCACCAGTTCTGGCTTGCTCTTCTGCAGTCGCCCTGATGGCTGGGGCTGAGGCTGTCATCACTGCCGATGTCATCACTGATGTTGTGCAGGGGTGTAGGCATCAGGAGGGTGCTGCGGTGCTGGCGGGTCCATAAGACAGATGAGGGCATAAGACCTTGGCACTAGCCTTGCGCAAGCAGGGAGGGGATGCAGGCATCGCCAGGCAGGTGCAGCGGGTGGGGCCAGCGGCCCAGCAGCTGCGGGTCTCACATCATCCACTCGGCCTGTGACCCAGTAGTAGCCGTCCGCGTCCCGCTTGCAGCCGTCCCCTGTACCCAGCCAGGTGCACCAGGCCAGGCACCAGGTCAGGTCATGGCAGGTCATGTCAAGCAGCTTGGGTGCATCTCTGACTGTGTTAGGCCCTGAGGCCTTGAGGCAGGCCATGGGGAGATGAAGTGCACCATGCGAATCAAGTGCGGCTTCTTAGGTGCAGGGACAGTCCCCTGTGCGGTTAGCGGCAGCAGGCCACGCAACAGGCCAGTCATCATGGCAGGTCACGTCAACCGGGTTTAGTACAGCTCTGACTTTTCTGACAACTCTGGTTGTGTCAGACCACGAGGCAGACCATGAGGCAGGCCTTGTGGCGGGTTAGGGAAGGTATGGTGCCACCGTGTGCTGTACGTGCTGCCCATTGGGTGAGGGGACAGCACAAAGAATGTAAGAAAGCCGGCTGCAGCCGCAGCATGGAGTTAAGGCGGACCCACCTTCACACCGCAAGCCTGCAGCGCTCTCCCCTCCCACGCCCCTGATCTGCTGCATTGCACTCTGTTGGTGCAGCATGTGAGGGTCGGTGGGTGGCGGGTGCAGCAGCCCCAGCTCTACCTACCAACCTGTGAAGTACATGCCGCGGAACATGTTGAAGTAGGTAGTCTCAAAGCGTTGATAGCCGTCTGCTATAGTCCGCATGATGCTGGGCTAGGGGCGCCGGATCATGAGGAAGCCCTCACACACCCCCTGCAGCAGCCAGCACCCAGGGGGGGGAGGGTTAGTCATGCAGCAGCCAGCACTCCAGAGTTTGGGTAGCAAAGACTATCTCACCAACCACACCATGTGGCTGTGTTGGTGCGGATGATGAGGGAGCAGGAGGGAGTGGGGGGCCACCCAGGGCGAGTCAGCAGCCCCATGTGGCTGCCGCATCACCGGCTGTGGTCCCTTGTGGAGCCCTGACAGCCACGTCTGAGGCACACTGAGTCTCCTGCACCTCAATGGCCAGTAACAGCCCACCCCACTCAGGCTGCATGCCCCGCCCTGTTCCCCCTTGGCTACTGAGGCTGCCACCAAGCAGGGGTACCCAGCCCTACGCTGCCATCATGGCTAGGCCAGATCAGTCGTGGCCACTGCCCCTACCCACACTCCTCCCCTTGCCCCTCCCCCTGCCGCGCTGCCAGCATGAGGGCCTTTGCCCAACCGGGACACCTGCCAGCACCCTGCCCACCCACCTGCCCACCCCGACTGCCCTCCAGCGCACCCCCCCGGCACTCCCCCTCTCACCGGTCTGTGTCTGCCACCAGGGGTCCACAATAGGGCAGCGCCCCTCACCCACCTGAGCAGGCAACAACGGCCACGCAGGTGACCCTCGCCTCACACCCAGCCTCACCCCCACCTTGCCCCGCAGCTGCCTTCCCTGACAGGCCCCTACACTCATGCATGCATGCCTGCCTGCCTGCTGGCCTCTCCGAACGCCCCCACCCCTTATCGCACCCACTCGCCTGCCTGACTGCCTGCTTGGTCACCCTTCTACCACCACTCTGCCCTTCCTACCTCAACTAATCCTCACACCGGGCCGCCCACCCAACTGCCTCACCCACTGCCTGCCTGCCCCCTATCCTGCAGCTCACCACGTCATGGTACCAGCGCCAGGCCTCAGGGTTGATGGGCTCGCCCACGCTGCCCAGCAGGCGGAGGGAGGCGCGGGAGCAGCGCGTCACGAAGGCGTCGCCACGTGCATGCAGGGCCCCTTTGCAGGGCCCGTATGGCGGCAGGGGTGGTGTAGAACACGCTGACCTGCGGTGGGGTGGGAGAGCAGCAGGGGGGTTGGGTCTGGGCAGCAGCTGCAGTAGAGCAGCAGCCAGAGGGAGGAGGTGAGGGCCAGGGAGGGGGAATGGCGGCTGCAGCATCGCCAAGAACGCCAGCCTGCCTGAGGCCTGACCTGGTGCTTGTGCCCCGTGTCACGCCCTCAAAGATCACCTGGGCGGCGAGGTTCACCAGTGGGCCTGCTGCAGCTGTGGCTGGCCTGCAGCAGCAGGCCGTCCACAGCCACAGCCAGAAGGGGCTGGAGGTAAGCCACAGGGAGGCTAGAGGGGGCCAGGGCAGGGGTGGGGGGGGCACAAGCGGCCGGGGGGGCTCACCAGCCAGTCCCTGGGCCGCCCTGATTATAGCCAGTGGTGCCTGAGGCCTGCACTGCAGCGCGTGTGCCCCACTGCCTGCTGATAGGGTGGCTGCCCTCCTGCCCTGGCGCCCTGCTGCCCTGTTGGCCACCAGGTGTGAGCGCACCATAGGTGACGTAGGAGTGGCCGGTGATCCAGGAGGTGTCACACACTAGTCACACTCAGTGGACAGCTCTCAAGGGAAGGGGGGCAAGGGGGCGCGAGGGCTGGGGGAGGGAAGGGGGGCTGGATGGGTAGGTATGGGCGTAGAGGCTTGTAGAAAACTGCGAGCAGGAAGGGAGGAGGTAGGGCGGGAGGGGGAAGTGGGACCTCAATCCACACACCAAATTGAGGGGGAGGGGGGGAGGGGGGGGGGGGGGGAGGGGGGGGGTGAAAGGAAGGTAGGGGTGTGGGGAGGGTGCAGGGCGCGTTTCTGTAATGTGCCACAACTATAAGGCATGGTGTGCCCTTTGCGAATTGCCGATGGTCTGCCATGCTGGCTGGCATCTAACAGGTCAATTGGCGTGCATGTTATCTGGTACCTGCAAGGCTATCTGTCAAGTGTGCTTCCTAACTCCCACTAAGCAAGTTGTTGGGCATGTTGCTTGGCATGCAATTGAATCCTTGCAATCACAAGCTAAACTACCCGCGTGAACGTGTGGTGATGTAATGGCTACACAATCCTGCATTACCACCCCCCCTGACCCGCTCAACCCCGCCCTTGCTGCTTTTGCTCGTGCTCACCAGCCCTTGGCTCTGCATACCATGGCTCCCTGCCCACCTGCAACCAGTCTCAGCTTTCAGCAACACGTCTTAGGAACATAAGGGGGGGTGTGATGTGAGACTTTTGGTCACTCCCTACCCTATGGCAGGCCCATTGCTGCCATGTGGGTGGAGAGGCAAGGAGAGGGAGGTGGTGTGTAGCCCCAGGGGCAGGACCCATCGCCATCATGGCTGTAAGCAAGAGCTGCACAGCCAGAGCCTTTGGTTTGCAGCTCAAGAGCCTGAGCTATTGTGGGTGTAGGGTCTGGCACTCTGCTTTGTTGCGCTCCATATGCTTGTTGGTGAGGCCACACGGAGACTGTAACCAGGAATGGTCGGTTAACCCTTGAAGCGGCTGCCTTGGGTTCAGCCCCGCACCCGCCTCGGACCCCAGCCCCCACCACCATGATACAACGTTGTACTTACGTTGCTTTGGGGCTTTAATCTGGCCAGCACCTGTCCCTTTTGTGTTGGGTGTGGGTGTGGCTGTACCCTTGCATAGCTTGCCATGCTGCCCTGTAGCAGCTCCATGCAGGTAGGGTGCAGCTGCATTGGGAGCGGTAGAGTCAGCTGGTGCTAAGATTGCTGTATCTGGTGCTGCCAGGGCCTAAAGCTGGACCCGGAGCTCCAGGGGCTGCAGCTAGAGTGGGTCTGGCAGCAGTGCCTGCAGCGGCGAGGGGGAAAGGACATCGCTTGTCAAGCTCAAGAAGCCCAGCCATGCTGACGGCCAGCTACGTCGTGAAGCAATGGACCAATATCTGCCAGGTGGCCAGGTTTGTTGGGGATAACGCCAGAGGTGAAACTCATGGCAGGGCAGTGTAAGGCTCAAGCCAAGCAGCATGGTTACTGGGTTGTGTGGTCTTTGTCAGCCTTCCCCAACACCTTGGCTAGGCTTTGTGGCACAGAGGGGTTTTGTGGGGCCGCTTGGGAGCGCAGGGGTTGCATTGGGGGTGCAGGGCAGCAGGGAGGCAGGGCAGCGGGGAGGCAGGGCAGCGGGGAGGCAGGGCCGGGGAATGGCTACACAAAGTGTATCCTCTCTTAAGGAACCAGTAGCATTGCAGCGCCTGATCTAGGATACACCATTGCTGGCCTTCATAGGTCAGGGGGACAAATCCCAAGGGGGACAATCTGCCCCTGGCCCCAAGTGCTGCTGCTCTACCACTGGCTGCTGCAGAACTACGTCATGCAGCAGGCCCTGCAGAGCCGTGGCTGCTGCCAGAGGTGCGGAAGGGGGGAGCAGAGCACAGCCCAGCGCATGCAGTTGGTTGGGTGCCGCTCAATGTGGGTGCGGGCCTGGGTGGTTGCATGCCCGGCCGTTACCCTTAACTTCTGTCCTACCTGACGGTGTTGCAAGGGTTGCAAGCGTTAGGTACCAGGGTACCAGGGGGGACATGGGGATGGCCTTCTTCACAGCCCTGCAGGTGTGCATGCAATGAGGGGCACACTGGCAAGTGTCACTGAGGAAAGCTGCTAAAGTCCACTCACACCTGCCCACTGCCGGACAACTTCACCTCATCAAGCTTGCACACCTCCTGACTCTAGTGCCCTACCTCCCACCCCCTGCCCCCTTGCCTCCACCAAATTCGTATCTGCCTTAAAGCCCTTGCTGCCCTCAAGAGCCTAGAGCTGCCTGGTGGCAATCTGACTGCTCCGTGGCTGCAATGATGGGTCGCAGGACAGCTGTGTTGGTGACCGCAGCGTTTGCAACTCGACAATGCTGGCAGGGCCATCACGGGCCTAGCTACACTCAGATGACACGGGCAGCGCCCAGGGTTGATGCCAAGCTGCAGGTGTGCATACCTCGGGGATGCAAATCTTGTTGGTAGGGTAGCAGTAGATGCTAGGCTACAACCTGCAACACTTTGCTGTAGTTGGGCAGCAGGCAGGCCAGCAGGTGCAGCAGGTCAGGGAGATGCCACCTGCCCATGGTGCTTAATGTACTGCCGTCCACCACCGTCGCAGGCACTGCAGGCATTAAACCTATGCCACTCTCAAGTATCTGCTGGATGTGTGAAAGCCCTGAGGGACGCCTGCACGCATCACCGGGTTGAGCCCCTGCCCACGCCCCTGCCTGTGCTCCATCAACGTGGTGGACATGTGCTCTGTTTACACTGTTTTGCGCTCCTTTCCTCACCCTGTCCTGCATGGCCTTGTGTCCTCCCACAGCCCGTCATGTTCTTACTTCTATAAATTCCACCTGCCTGCCTGACGCCCGCACCGTACGGCAGCCGTGATGCAAAGCATAGGAAAAGGCAGCCTAACACCACATGCAAGCCGCGGTTACGGCTCGCCTGTGCCTTGCGATGTGCCGGGGGGGGGAGCTTATAATGGTTGATGGTCAACGCCTAGCTGCGATCAGGTCAAGGCATCGCTTTATGCGGCGACCGATGCATTGCTCTTCAACGCCAGGGTCACCGACTCATGTGTCTCAAGGCTGAGATGACGAGTGGCATGGAACAAGTGCATGACACCCCTGTTAGCAACATACGTGTACAGCAGGACAGGGTACAGTGTACAGCAGGACAGGAAACTATGCATACAGCTCATCATCAACCGTTGCAGCTCAGTTGCTACACCCAACAACTGCAGGGATGTGATTACAACCTCCGCCGTGCATCCCTGCAGGTCCCCAGCATGCGCCCTGCTGCGCGCGGGTCTCCGCCGAGTAGCTCCACCCCAGCCTGGCCTGGACCCGCCACTCCGCCGCATCCTGACTCGAGCCTCCGCCAGACCCCGTTCACACGCTCAGCGTTGCTTCAGCGCCGCTACATGTGTGCGTCAAACCATGCGATCATCTATACTATTAAAACTGCTAGGGGGGGGGGTCGGCGGAACGGCCTGCGATTGCGCGCACAGCCTCGCAATAAATATGTAAGGACTCCCTCCGCACAGAATCGCGAAAGATGCACTATGCCGTGAGATCGACTTCCGATCTGCGGTTCTAACGCCCCACAAATAGTAGCTACCAGCGAACCTGGCTCAGCAAACGATGGCGATGCAGCCAGCGCAGAGATAGTTCAAAGTCAGCGGACCGTCAAAAAGTCAAACGGTTCACAGCCAAAAGGTCAAACGAGTCAGGCTGCAGCCACATTTGGCTGCGGCTGCTGACGAGCTACAGCGTAGCCAGCTCTAATAGCCTCCTCATGCGACCCTCCTCCGTGCCGCTCTAACAGGGCATTGCGACAAGTAGGCTGGATGATTGCATTTGGCCTTCAAGCCGTGCCATGCATATACGTATACGTAGCGTACCCCGAATACCAAAGGTTTGACCGTGATAGTGCAAAGGATGCAGGGCGCACAATCCACCGTACCTGCGGTGTGTCCGGAATCGCGGTTCAAATGCAAGTCGCTGCGATATGCAGCCAGCCAGCCATGACAGTCATTGCACGGGAACCACCTGATGCATACGAGGAATGTGGCGACGAGACCCGGACATGGCAGGGTAGGGCAGCAGCAGCGCAGCAGGGCATCAGGGCAGCCGGCCAGGGTAGGGCAGCAGCAGGGCAGTCGGGCAGCCGGTCAGGGTAGGGCAGCAGCAGGGCATCAGGGCAGCCGGTCAGGGTAGGGCAGCAGAAGGGCAGCCGGGAAGCCAGTCAGGGTAGGGCAGCAGCAGGGCATCAGGGCAGCCGGTCAGGGTAGGGCAGCAGCAGGGCAGCCGGTCAGGGTAGGGCAGCAGCAGGGCATCAGGGCAACCGGTCAGGGTAGGGCAGCAGCAGGGCATCAGGGCAGCCGGTCAGGGTAGGGCAGCAGCAGGGCAGCCGGGCAGCCATCAGGGTAGGGCAGCAGCAGGGCATCAGGGCAGCCGGTCAGGGTAGGGCAGCAGCAGGGCAGCCGATCAGGGTAGGGCAGCATCAGGGCAGCCGGTCAGGGTAGGGCAGCATCAGGGCAGCCGGTCAGGGTAGCACCAATCTGCATACTCACTTTCGCAAAATGATGACCTTGCACCTACGGTTCGCCCTACGGACCTATGCATACAGTATATACATACGTATTTACCATCATTTAAGTCGCCGTGATTTACGTCGCAGTGAGGTGTTTGCTGCATAGCCTGCATCACTAACTTACTCAGACTCACACATCCAGCAGTTAGACTCAGCACTCAGCACTGTGGCCTGGTGCAAGGACTGGTGCAAGAGCATTGTGGCCGGAGTGCCCCGTCCGCTGTCGGACGGGCCCGCTGTACTAGTCTCCTTTAATGCGTCCTCCTTGGCAGCGCGTATCACCTGGTCGTGCTCATCACCCCTGACAACAGCACCCATGGCAGCGACATCAGCAGCTGCGGCAGCAGTATGACAGGTTTGACAATATTGAGACAGGTGAATCAAATCAAAATTGTTGCGGCAGGGGCAGCAATGACCGTGCTGCTGAGCAGTAGGCTGCCAGGCCTGTGAGGCAGGTATTGGGTCAGCTGCTGGTACTCAGCTCAGTCCACAGCCAGGGCAGCGCCAGCCTCCTCCGCCACCCACCGTGTGACGAAGCCATGGAAGGTGCCTGGGTACTTATTGAGCTTGAAGGGGCCGCGGCCCTGAGCCTGCAATCCGTCTAACACCTGCCGCGCCTGATCAACTGCCTGCGCTCAGTCAGTGTCAGTGCCAAAGCCAAAGCCAGGGTTAGCTGGCAGATGGCACCGCCAGGCCTCAGGGGCTGGGCCAGACCCTCAGATGTAAGGCCAATGATTGCGGGCTTACGCTAAATGGCCATGGGCAGTGTGTGTGGGCTGCTGTAGCAGCTGTGGGGCCAGTGCTCCTGTTGCTGGGTGGGTTGCAGCACCCAGTGCACTGCCCGCGCTGTTGGCCACTACTTGTGGCCTGCCTGATGCCTGCTGTCACCCTCACAAATAGCCCCAGGCTAGGGGATGGCCCCATGACCCCATGGCTCACCACGTCAGGGAAGGCAAAGTCTTTGTCAGCAGCGATGAAGAGTCCAGGGCAGGCCAGGCCAGTCAGGAAGTCTGGCACCTTGCAAACAAGCCAGCAGTTTGGGGAGGTAGTGGCGGGCGGCAGGGCAGCAGGGCGGCAGGGCGGCAGGCAGCAGGACGGCAAGGCGACAGGCGGCATGTGGCGGGTGGCAAGGCAGCAGACCTGAAACCTGTGATGCCTACTGCCCAATTGCTGCTGCTGGCACCAATGCATCGCATGCACTACTCATTACAATGCACAAACCTTGGACAGTGCCGCACCAGCGAAGTAGCTGGCATGGTGTGCGTTGCCACTAACTGTGACAGCTCTGGCCCAGCAGCTCACTCACACCTGGGCCCAGCACCCCTACCTTGACCTCTGTGTGGGCCACAGCAAAGGCGTCCACCACTGGCACCAGGTCAGCATCGGGCAGCGTGCGGGAGGAGGCAAGGGAGTCAGACAGGCACCCGCTGAGGCACAGCGCGTAGCCGCCCCCCCAGCAGAAGCCCACTGCCCCGACCTGGGCCACAGGGTCCAACCCTGCAAGGAGCCGCCAGATGGACTGAACACGCAACAACCCTACCTTGCCTGTCCTGGTGCTTGCCATGCCTGGGCAGTGCAGCTGAGTTGCCATGGCTTGATGTACTTGACGCCTGGACAAGCGGTGCAGGCAGGCTGTGGTGCAGGACGAGATAGGGGGGGGCCGGGGAAGGGGCCAGAGGGGCAGCAGTGAGGAGCTGGGGTTTGAGCGTGTGGATGACGCGGTCCGGCTGGACCTACCCTGCGTGCCCGCCCTCAGCTCCGCCACCAGGGCCCTCACTTCTGCCAGCTGGCCCCTGCCCTTAGGGGGTGCCTTGCCTGCAGCCAGGCAGGAGCAGCGGTGCAGCGCCCCTCACCACCTGGGCCCGCCACCAATAAGCCAGGCAGGTGAAGGTCAGCAGCGGCCTGCAGGGCTGAGAGGGACTAGGCTGGGTCGGCCAGCTGGGTCTGCATATGACGCTGCCTGGCCCGCCTTGGCGCATGAAGAAGGGTGGTACGTGGATCAGCAGCTGCGCCACTGCCTGGGCCTTGCGCCAGCCCCATGTGAACTGAGCTCACACCATCAGCTCCAGCAGCAGCAGCAGCAGCATTGTTGTTAGCGGAGTCTTGGGGGTGGGTTGCCTGCGGGCAACGAGGCTGCTGACGTGAAACTGAAAAGCTGGGCACCCACTACGGTGTTGAAGAGTGAGGGCTGTTCACCCGCAGGTGTGACCAAATCTGCTAGGCAGCAGCAGCAGCAGAAGCAGCAAGCAGGGTGGGCCAGTGGCAGGAGGTCAAGTGGGGGGCACAACGAAGCATGACTCAGCAAGTTAGCGCTACAGGCCATGGTGATGCCGGCAGTCATCCCAGGACACTAGCGTCTGCTTGCTGCATGGCAGGGTGTGGCTAGGGTCCAGGGCTGCCTCAGAGCACACACCTGGTCGGGCCAGCATCATCATGGCCTCCAGCGCTGCCCTGCAAGTCGGCGTCAAAGCGGGATGGGACAGGCAGTCACGCCCATACTCATGCTGGTCTGGCCAACATGCCTTTGGCGCAGGGTAGCTTAGCTAGTGCCCACTGCTTGCACAGGCTGGCCCAGCAAACGCCTCCATGCATGTGAGGTGCCACAGTGCAGGTGAGGGCTAGCCGCAGCCACAGCCACCCCTCGCTGCCATGACCCACGGGGGCAGAGGCGTGCCGCCGAAGTAGTCCACCAGCACGGCCAGATACCCGGCAGCCGCAAACCTGTCCGCCACCAGCTGTGCGTTGATGAATTGCGCTCCAAAGATGTCTGGGGAGTGAGAAAGCCGCAGCTGGTCCGTGGACTGCTGTGCCTGCATGCCAGCTGTCGCTGAGAGAGGCTAGGCGCACCTGGGCAGAGCACCAGCGCGCGGCTGCCCCCCTTCGCCCCAGCCGTCTTGCCTGGTTTGGACACGTAGCAGTTCAACCCCGCTGTAGACAAGCGATTGGCGGGCGGCTTGTTGCGTAGGGTTAGGTTTCGGTCAGGGTTATGCAACGCGCCGTACCAGCGCTTACCAATGCGGACGCCCATGGTGCCTGCGGGACTCCCCGCCGCTTTGAAGCCTTGAAGGCAGCACGGCTGAATGCCTGTTCCGGGGATCATCGCAGGGAACGCGTCAGTGTGCGGATGATGACCAAGCCCGAACTTCTTGTCAGTTAGGGCTTTTGCATGCGCAGTCAATGTCGGTCAAGAAGGGAGTAGCGAGAGTTGGATTGCGACCCTCCTTTGCGCAGCTGCCCGCAAAATAGGAGCCAGACCATGCGCTCGGCCAACATCGTCGTGAACCCTGACCCTGAGCCTCAGCGCCACTGCCTCAACTGCCTCAACCTGATGCTGAGTTCTGGGCAGCATTCCCAATCCACTTCTTGACATATTGAAGAAGACATGCTCGTTGGGCCGCCCAGCAGGTCATGGTCGCAGTCTCTACTCCTTGCTGCAGGGCTAGCCAGCCTTCCATACTGCCATACACGCAGGTAGGTCAAGCCTGCTTGACATGGCGTGGCAGAGGGTGTGCATGGCATGGTGGCTGCAGGCCAAGAGAGAGCTCTTAGGGTAAACAGGGCTGTGCCAGGGCCAGGTACAGCACTGTAGCCCGTTAGGATGGCTGTTTGGTGGAAGGTGGAGTAAGAGGCGTGATGATGTGAATAGAAAGAGGTGCAGGATGAAGGATGACAGCTTAAAGCAGCATGGTGCCTGGTGGCTGGTAGGTTAGGACGTGAGGAACAGGCATGTGATGGTGCCAGGCAAAGTTCACATCTGTTGGAGATCATCTGGAAAACCAGCGTTGTGACGATAGTTTGTGGCAGCAAAAATAAAGATGCAACGGATTGTCAGCTAAAGGGCGCAGTGACAGCACACGATCATCAAGTCCTTTAACATTTAAAGGTGTTTTAGGGTGCGGGATACAGTCACATGGCAGCAGTGCCAGGGGATCGGCCTCCAACACGTGAGGTGGACCTTCTTTTGTGGCGTTGTTGCCGGTGCAGCCCCAAGAAAGCCCATAGGGCCCATCCTGCACAGGGTGGTGCTGGGAGCCACTCTGGTTGCAGATCTGCCATCAGCCCTTGAGCGTGACCAGCAGCAGCAGGCAACCGCCGGCACTCCCCTCCTGCACTGCGCTCACACAGTGTGACCACAGGGGGGCACCCAGGGAGTCTCCAGGCCGCTGGCTGATGGAGAGAGGGGCAGGGCTAGGCAGGGGGCAGGCGTCCACCCCCTCCCCCTGCGCCAGCGTCCTACCAGCATCATCGCAGCCCATGCCGCAGTGCAGCGAGCTGGGGGCTGTTAGCGGGCCGGGGGCGCCAGCCTGTGCACGCAGCATGAGGCCTGCCCCTGCTGTGACATGCACATGGCAGCCAGGGCTACCGAGCCTGACCTGCATGTCCTGCGCGCTGTATGGCCTGGGGGCTGGGGGCTGGGGCTGGAGTGGCTGCGTGACAGTTTGGGAGTGCATTGAGGAGCTGGCTTGCGCTGCAGCTTCTGGTAGGGGCTGTTGCTCAGCACAGGGTGCGTGACACAGGGCAGGGGCTGGGACAGGCTTAGGGTCAGGCGGGGCCGGGATTGGGGCCGGGGAGTGACCGTGGATTGGAGCTGGGTCAGAGCCATGGGCTGAGGCAGGTGCAGGAGTGCAGCAGTCACTGGCGCTTGGCTGATCTGCCAGGCCCTGGTGCTGGTCCAGTGGTAGGCGCCGCCACACTGCCTGCGCCTGATGCCGCAGAAACAGCGCAAGCTGTGCTGCCCGCTCTTGCTCCTGCTGCTCCGACCCATGCTGTTGCTGCTGCTGCCAGGGGGAGGGCGGCAGCAGCTGCATCCTAGCCTGCCCCAGCAGCACCAACAGGGCTGTGGGCTGGGCCCTGGGCTGCACTGCCATCACCTCCACACCTGGGGGTCGGGCAGGCAGGCAGTCAGGCGGGCAGGCAGGCCACAGCAAGTCAGGGCCCAGTTGCTGGAGCCTAACAGCCTAAGCCTCCTCAGTAAAGGCCCACAGCAGGCTTCACTGCTGCATGCCAGCTGTGACCAGCTCTGCTGCGGTGCCTACTGGCTGCAGCAGCTGCCTGCCTGCCCACCCCACCACCTGCTTACCTGGGGCCAGGCCCAGCAGCGTGACGCGGCAGTGGCTGTCCTCACTGACAAGCCGCCGCGTGACCCGCTCGCCACCACACGGCAGCCAGCTGCTCCAGGCGGCTGGGCAGCCCAGGGGTGGCAGGGGGAGGCAGCAGGCCACAGCAGCAGCAGCAGCTGGGTCTGAGCTGCCGCCCAGTGGTGTGGCAGTGAGGGCGGGGGCGCAGGGGCCGGGGCAGGGGCCCCTCGCACGGTCCCAACACACGTCCTGCTCACCACAGCCCGGGGCGCCTGGTCCCCTCCCCCCTGCGGCCCCCCCTGGGTCCTGACCGGCAGCCTGCTGGTTGCGGCACGACAGCTGTATGGCGGCAGTGAGGCATGGCATCCCGACACCCCCTGCTGCCCACACCCCTACTGCCTCACCCCCACTGCCACCACCCCAGCCTCCCGCACCCACCCCTACCCCTCCACCTGGCCTTGCTACATGAGAAGGTCCAGCGGCAGCAGCGTCTTTCCTCAGCCCTCCTGCCTGCTCTGCCCAGTGCTGGCGCTGTGTGGCCGTGTGCCCTGACCTGCACCTGGCACTTGACACCCGGTGCGCAGCCTGACCCGCAGGGGGTGCAGGGGGCCGTGGCACTCCAGGCACGCCCCGCTGGTTGTCCTTCTGACTCACCGGGCGAGGGGCTGGCTGTGCACGACTGCTTGCTCGCTGCAGCTGTATGCCGGTGCTAGTGTGCAGGAGGGGTCGGGGCAGGAGGGGCCGGGGCGGGAGCAGCCGCTGCCAGCGGGGCGGAAGCAGCAGCAGGCACAGTCGATGCAAGAGGCGCAACAGGGCAGCCAGGGGCCAGGGCTGTTGGCAAGGGTGAGGGAGGGCCAAGGGAGGGTGGGGCGAGCGAGCTAGCCGTAGTGGATGGCCTGGGGTGTGGGGGCGGGGCAGCGGGCGGGGGCGGGGGCGAGGGGGGAGGTGCAATGGGGGCTTCCAGGGGGGGGGGGGGGCCGGGATGGGCAAGCCAAGTGCCTGGCGGGGGCAGGGCCGAGTTTGGGGCCATGTGTGACCATTGCTTTTAGTGTGCAGCAGGGACCCAGTGGCAACATCCCTGCTGTTGTTGCTGCTGCTGCTGCTGCTGCTACTTCTGCTACTACTGCTGCTGCTGCTGCTGCTGCTGCTACTGACATCACTGTTGCTCAGCTTCTGCTGCCGGCCGACGCTGGTTGGCCATTTCAGCTGCCGCTGTAGCAGCTGCACTTGCTGCTCCCGCCGCCTGCCCTGGTGCCCCTCAGCCTGTCCTGGCGGCCCACCAGCCCTGCCCAGCAGCAGCTGCCACCAGGCGGCTGTCCAGGCTGTCCTGCCTGAACCCACCCTGGCTGACCCACCACCACTGGCTGTCCCCTTGGCCCAGGGGGTGCTGCCCAGTGCTGCCTCCATGCCGCTCCTGCCAGGCAGCCCCTTAAGCTGAGGCTGCTGGACTGGCACACAGGCTGAGAGGCCAGTGAGAGGGTTGAGAAGGGGCCAGGCCCTGGTGGAGGAGATGGCCAGGTCCAGCTGAGGGGCCTTGCCTGGGGTCAGGGGCCCTGCCACATGCTGGGGCTGGCTGCTGCTGTCACTGCCATCACTCAGGCTGCTGCTGCTGCTGCTGTGTTCATCGCTCCTCTGCCGCTGCATTAGCTGCTCCTGCTGCTGCGCTTTGCGTTGCCTCATTCTCAGCAGCCTCAGCTGGGCCACAAGCCTCCCTCCCAGCCCAGCCTTCCCCTGCCCACCTGCTGCCCAGCCCCCTGCTGCTGCATCCTGATTGCCTGCTGCAGTACCCTGCTGCCCTCCACCAGACGTGTCATCCCCTGAGCACCTGCTGCTGCCTGGCCCAGGGCCGGCCTCCACTGCCCGCCTGCTGCCACAGATCAGGGCCTGACCCTGCAGCCAGCGCTCCAGCCGGCGGTGGCGCCACATGAGGGGTGAACGACACGCCAGCTGAGCCAGCAGGGCGGACTGCAGCCGGGGGGCCAGCACAGGGCCAGGGCCAGGACAGGGCCCCAGGCCCCCCCACCTGCTGCCTGGCCACCTGCTGGCATGGCTGGCAGCGCTGGACAAAGGACGTGGCACTGGCGCCCAGGCCCCTGGCCCAGTGGGTGGGTCAGGCAGTGGGTTACCCAGGGTTAGGCTGTGGGCACTGCGTGCACCTGCCTCCTGGCCAGGCTGGGATGAGGACCTGCGCAGCCCTGCCTGGCAGCCTGACCGCCCCACACCCGGTGCAGCACCCCCAGACGAGGCTGGCACCGCCCTGCACCCAGGGTCTAATGCGAGCAGGCCTGCCAGCACTTGATGCCCAGTGGCCTCCCCTGCTGCCCCCCTGCGGCCTTGGCACTGCAGCTGGGAGGGAGGGTGCTGCCCGCAGGCCGTGGCCACATGGCTGCTGTCGGGCCCAGCGCTGATGCAGCTGCCCTGGCCTCCCCCCCTGCTGCTGACAGTGGCTGCCGTGCCTCTGCTGCTCCCACAGGTGCTGCTGCTGCTGCCACACGCGGTGCAACCTGTGCCTGTGTGGCCCGGTGCACAGCGGCTAGGGCAGGCTGGTGTCAGAGTGGCGGGTGCAGTGCCTGACCCAGTGCCGGCCCCCCCGGCTTCCGCCCAGCTGCCAGCACCTATCGCGGCTGTGCTGATGTTGTGGCCATCACCGGCATAGTAGGAGGCGGCGCGCAGCAGCAGCCCACCCAGCTCCTTCACAGCTGGGGGTGAGGCCCGGTGCCTGCCCCTGGTGAGCTGCACATCGCCGTGCCCTGGGCAGGTCTGCCTGGCGCCTGTACCCTGATGGGCTGCACCTGCTGCGCTGCCTAGGTGAGGCTGCCACGCATCAGCAGGGTGCCCAGGCCGGGTGTGCAGGCAGTGGGTGGAGTCAGAGTCGGAGGAGGAGGAGGAGCCGCTGCTGGTGGCCCAGCTGTCCACATCGTCCCCTGGGGCAGGGTGTGGTGCATGTGTCAGGGGAGGGGGCCGCGCACCACTCCAATCAGTGGTGGGCAGCGAGGCTGAGTCAGAGTCTGGTGGGGGGCTGCACAGTGAGCAGGAGGGGGTGAGGGGCAGCAGGGGCTGGCGGGGAGCCAGGGGTTCAGGCGCAGAGGTGCGGTGCAGGGGCCCACTGCGCCCTGATGCCCGGCCAGCTGCTGCCCGCGTGGACAGTGTCAGTGTGGCGGGCCTGCTGGGCATCAGGCGGGGGCGGCGCTCCTTTCGCGCTGTGCACTGGGGGCTGGGGCTACACCTGCCCCCTCCCTTGCTGCCGCCACCACCACCACTGCTGCTGCTGCTGCCACTGCTGCTGCAAAGCTGGGGGCCCCAGGCAGCGAGGGGAAACACTCCTGGGTTGCCACTGCCTCTGCTGCTACTGCTGCTGCTGCTGCAGCTAGGGCCATTTGCGTTGTCCCTTGTTGCAAGAAGTGCCGCACCAGGCTCACATCCCTCACAATTGCTCGCTTGTGTGCTGCTCACGTTGCTGCTGCATGATTGCTGAGTTTCGCTGCCCACAAATGTGCTCGATGTGGAGCCTGCACAAAAGCAGTGGCAGTGTGAGCATGCAGGCGAACAGCATGTCCAGCAGTGCATTTACTTCGAGCCCAGTCAAAATGGCACGCACTATGATTTGTTTCCGCAGTATCTGGTGTCCACCTTGCAACCCCTTTCGCATGGCCCCCTTCAAACGGCCAAGCCTGCATTGAGCGTTGTCGTACCGAGCGCTTGCATGCGTTGTGCAATTGCACTGATACATGTGAAGTGCCCTGACCTTGAGGACGGCCACTGGTTCGGAAGCAGGCACCAGAAGTTGCACCCACACATTCGAGTGCTTGTTTGAAGCTTCCTCGGCGACAAACGTGTGCGGCCAGCCGCAGAATGCCATAACCAGCTTATCTTCTCTTTTCACGGGTGTTCTCGGATGGCGTCAGATGATCTATTGATTACGGGGTGGCTCATTGGCACACTGGCAGTCGCGACAGCCATAATACAGGCGATTGACTGTGGGAATTGACGTCGCGGCGTGTGCGGGTGGTAGGAATGTGAGGTCACTGTGTACACCCACACCCATGTGCAGGTTCTGTGACCGGGACGCGCTAAATATCCGGCGCTGTGCAGTTGGCCCAGGCCCAGGCCCCACTGAGCTGTGCTACTGGAATGGCCGGCCAGCCATGCCAAGCCGGGCACGACAGGCCAGTAGGGCGCGACCGATCATATGACTTGCTGAGGAATTGGTCATATGACTGAATATGATGGCTTAAAGATGTGATATGACCGGGTCTGTAGTCAAGAGGATAATGTGGCAGATCGCCACCCCACCCCACCTGGGAACCCCGAGTGTACAGAGGGTTTGACGTCCTCCGAACCAGTATCATTCTCAGCTGTAGTTAGTAACACTCTTCTACTCTCCGCCAGATTAGATCACGAATGAGACCGTGGTTGAAACCAGATTGAGACCACGACAATGAGGTTACGGGGTTTTGCGAGTTTTGGCTTAATTATATTTCATCATATTCCATCATGCTTGATCATATGGGGTCATATCTTAAAGATTATTTCGGGCGCGCCTTACAGGCCAGGAGTGGGTGTACGTGCGCGATAAGGCCCTGTTGCGCAAGTGGCGGCGCAGGTTCCAGGAAGACAATCCCAGCATAGCACTCAGGCAAATTAGTAACAGCATTTTTGAGATTCAGAGCCTCGGACTTGGTACATAGTCAAATGAAGGCATTGTAAGATTGGGGGTTGAAACTAAAATTCGTGATTTTGCGCGGTTGGTGAGATACGGCCATGCTACAGTACTGTAGAGGTCTACAGTACTGTCGGGGTACCTCGCGAGTACACGAACAGTACTGTAGACACCTACAGTACTGTAGGCACCTACAGTACTGTAGGTGTCTACAGTACTGTCGGGGTACCTCGAGAGACCACTTACAGTACTGTAGGTATCTACAGTACTGTAGACATCTACAGTACTGTAGGTACCTCGAGGTACCTCGAGGGACCATTTACAGTACTGTAGGTACCTACAGTACTGTAGACATCTACAGTACTGTAGACATCTACAGTACTGTAGACATCTACAGTACTGTAGATATCCACAGTACTGTAGGTACCTCGAGGTACCTCGAGGGACCATTTACAGTACTGTAGGTACCTACAGTACTGTAGACATCTACAGTACTGTAGACATCTACAGTACTGTAGACATCTACAGTACTGTAGACACCTACAGTACTGTAGGTACCTCGAGGTACCTCGAGAGACCACTTACAGTACTGTAGCCTTTAAGCACTTAGAAAAATTCTGAACATCTCACTTGCATTCAAGGCATCCGTCCAACACTTAGTCGCAGCATCGTGTAGCCGGTATTGCAGCGATGGCATCGCACGAGGTTACCCATACTCGCAGCCGCATCTAGCCCATACTCGCAGCCACATACTCGGCAATCAACCTCGCGGCCACACAGCTGGTCCAGCAGCGCAGAAGCATACCTGTGAGGCAGCTCGGTGCGAGGATCTCACCTCGCAGCCCACCTCGCAGCCATTTTCCTCGCAGCCAGCCTCGCAGCCAGTTTCGCATGCCAGCCTCGCAGCCAGCCTCGCAGCCAGCATCGCAGCTAGCCTCGCGGCCAGTTTCCTCGCAACGATTCTCCGCAATGAATCGCAAGCATTGATGCACCAACGCAAGGCAGGTACAACGTGTTGTGAGCAGCGAAGAGGCCAGACGGACTATGGTAAGAGCTTAGGACCAAGGTAAGAGCTTAGAAGGAGCTAGCATTGCGCAGCATAGCCCTTAGTATCCAGCCTAACCGCTACCACACCTGGTTGCTGCAGGTCTTACAATCACGCCTAGTACCCCCCTGATTACCACCCCCTCCCAGTCCCCCTCACCACCACCACCACCACCACCACCACCACCACCACCACCACCACCACCACCATTTCATCACCTCCCACAACGTTCCCACTGTTGCCTCCCTTGTGTTGCAGCCCAGCCCAGCCCAGCCCAGCCCAGCCCAGCCCAGCCCAGCCCAGCCCAGCCCAGCCCAGCCCAGCCCAGCCCAGCCCAGCCCAGCCCAGCCCAGCCCAGCCCAGCCCAGCCCAGCCCAGCCCAGCCCAGCCCAGCCCAGCCCAGCCCAGCCCAGCCCAGCCCAGCCCAGCCCAGCCCAGCCCAGCCCAGCCCAGCCCAGCCCAGCCCAGCCCAGCCCAGCCCAGCCCAGCCCAGCCCAGCCCAGCCCAGCCCAGCCCAGCCCAGCCCAGCCCAGCCCAGCCCAGCCCAGCCCAGCCCAGCCCTACTCTCCCACACTGCACTTCCTACTGAGGTGAGGACAAAGGAAGGTGGGTTGTAATGGAGGGCTGCTACACCTGCCCCTCCATCTGCCAGCTCTACATCTCCCTACTCTATTGGTGAGTGCATCCAGTACCCATGTCCAATGTTTGCTTCCGTTGACAAATCGTCACACCATTGCCGCAGGTCTTGTGCGCCTACACCTGAGACTATCAATGCCCCCCCCACTTCTCTCGCCCTCCCCATGGACCTCCCCTTCCCTTCCCTCCCCTTCCTCCCCTTCCTCCCACACACATATACACCACACCCCAACAAAAGGTGAGTGCAGGTATGTGGCAACCTGTACCCACCTTAACCGCTAGCATGCCCCTTGTCCCGCTGCAGGATTGATCGTCACACCCTTCCCCATCCCCTTTTCCTCCCCTTTCCCACGCCCACCACCAACGCCCAGCTTGTCGTCCCTCCACTTCCACCTCTACCCACCCCCCACTTCCCCCCTCCCCGTCACCTCTCCCCTGACATCCCAGCAGCCAGGAGCCAGCCCACCCCACCCACCCTCTTCCCACCCCTCCCTTCCCCCTCTCCCTCCCTCTCCCCTCCCATACTCGTCAAGCCTCCTCTTCCCCTCTCCCACCCTTCGATTGACGTGGCATCGCAACCCCCACCTCACCCCACCTTCCCTTCCCTACACCCTACACTCCCCACCGCAGTCCCACCCCACTGGCGCATGGGATATGTTGCCTGGTGTGAGCAGGTAGGAGGCCAGGAGGACCACAAAGGTAAGGCCACGGTGATAGCTAACACAGTGCCCAGCCTGGTCACCCTACCGCACGTGCACGCCCCTTGGTTGCAGGTCTAGTGGGCACCTCCCTTCCACTTCCCTTTCCCCTACACAACCACCCCCTCCCAATTCATCCTCCCCCGCCCCCGCCCCCGCCCCCGCCCCCGCCCCCGCCCCCGCCCCCGCCCCCGCCCCCGCCCCCGCCCCCGCCCCCGCCCCCGCCCCCGCCCCCGCCCCCGCCCCCGCCCCCGCCCCCGCCCCCGCCCCGCCCCGCCCCCGCCCCCGCCCCCGCCCCCGCCCCCGCCCCCGCCCCCGCCCCCGCCCCCGCCCCCGCCCCCGCCCCCGCCCCCGCCCCCGCCCCCGCCCCCGCCCCCGCCCCCGCCCCCGCCCCCGCCCCCGCCCCCGCCCCCGCCCCCGCCCCCGCCCCCGCCCCCGCCCCCGCCCCCGCCCCCGCTCCCTCCCCTGCCCCCACCCCCACCCATGCCCCCACCCACCCCAACCCATGCCCCCAACCCATGCCCCCACCCACCCAAACCCATGCCCCCAACCCAACCCAACCCCGCCCAGCCCAACCCGGTTGAGCCTCCCGCCTCCCCACCTCCCGCCTCCCTGCCTCCCGCCTCCCCGTCTCCCGCCTCCCTGCCTCCCACCTCCCGCCTTCCACATCTACCCCCCCTCCCCGCCTTCACTCTTCCACTCCCCCCCCTTCCTAGCAGCAGTCATCAAGCAGCCAAAAGGTAGGTAGGTGCTACAGTGCCCCTACTATATCTGCTGCTGCTGCCACTGCTGCTGCTGCCCCCCCTGCTGCTGCTGCCCCCCCTGCTGCTGCTGCTGCTGCTGTCTGCTGTTGCCCCCCCTGCTGCCCCCCCTGCTGCCCCCCCTGCTGCCCCCCCTGCTGCCCCCCCTGCTGCCCCCCCTGCTGCCCCCCCTGCTGCTGCTGCCCCCCCTGCTGCTGCGGCTGCTGCTGCTGCTGCTGCTGCTGCTGCTGCTGCTGCTGCTGCTGCTGCTGCTGCTGCTGCTGCTGCTGCTGCTGCTGCTGCTGCTGCTGCCCCCCCTGCTGCTGCTGCCCCCCCTGCTGCTGCTGCTGCTGCTGCTGCTGCCCCCCCTGCTGCTGCTGCCCCCCCTGCTGCTGCTGCCCCCCTGCTGCTGCTGCCCCCCCTGCTGCTGCTGCCCCCCCTGCTGCTGCCCCCCTACTGCTGCTGCCCCCCTGCTGCTGCTGCCCCCCTGCTGCTGCTGCCCCCCCTGCTGCTGCTGCTGCTGCCCCCCTACTGCTGCTGCTGCTGCCCCCCTACTGCTGCTGCTGCTGCCCCCCTACTGCTGCTGCTGCTGCCCCCCTGCTGCTGCTGCTGCCCCGCCCCCCTGCTGCTGCTGCCACCCATGCTGCTGCTGCCTACAGTACTGTAGGTGTCTACAGTACTGTAGATGTCTACAGTACTGTAGATGTCTACAGTACTGTAGATGTCTACAGTACTGTAGGGGTCTACAGTACTGTAGGTGTCTACAGTACTGTAGGTGTCTACAGTACTGTAGGTGTCTACAGTACTGTAGGTGTCTACAGTACTGTAGATGTCTACAGTACTGTAGAGGTCTACAGTACTGTAGGGGTCTACAGTACTGTAGGGGTCTACAGTACTGTAGGGGTCTACAGTACTGTAGGGGTCTACAGTACTGTAGGTGTCTACAGTACTGTAGATGTCTACAGTACTGTAGGTGTCTACAGTACTGTAGATGTCTACAGTACTGTAGGTGTCTACAGTACTGTAGGAGTCTACAGTACTGTAGATGCCTACAGTACTGTAGATGTTTACAGTACTGTAGATGTCTACAGTACTGTAGATGTCTACAGTACTGTAGATGTCTACAGTACTGTAGGGGTCTACAGTACTGTAGATGTCTACAGTACTGTAGATGTCTACAGTACTGTAGGTGTCTACAGTACTGTAGGTGTCTACAGTACTGTAGGTGTCTACAGTACTGTAGGTGTCTACAGTACTGTAGATGTCTACAGTACTGTAGGTGTCTACAGTACTGTAGGTGTCTACAGTACTGTAGGTGTCTACAGTACTGTAGATGTCTACAGTACTGTAGCTGCCTTCCCCCCATGCATCCTTAACCCCCATGCCCCCTTCGCCCCCATGCAGGAACAACTCAATGTAGCCCAAGCTCGTTTGCTACCCCGACAGTGCTATGCAAATGCGCTGACAACAAAGCGTGCCTATGTTGCCGAGCCCAGCCCAGCCCTGCCCAACCCTACTCAGCCTCTAGGATTCGTTACCGACCCTGAGCCTAGCCCTTGTGTTAGGAACACAAGTGGTGATGTAATGATGTAGGCTAAGAGTCATGATGTAATGATGTGAGGTTAGATGTAATGATGGATGGTTGAGGGCCAACCGCAAACAACTTTTGGGGCAATCTCTGCCGCACTCGATATTACACGGGAGGGTGCGGTGCACGAGGTTGTTGTGATTGCGGGGCATCATCAACATCCACAGCTTTGCGGGAGCTTGCAAGCCGAGGTACCCAGTACAACCGACAGAACGGACCTAGCTTGCGATAGAGACGGGCCCCGGCCTTAGACCTTACACATATGTATGTAGCTCCCTATGGCGACCTTATTGCGTGGACACAACTTTCGGCACAAATACCCATATCGAGCTTGCGGGCCTGCGCTTCGACGCCTCTCACTAGTTATAGCACGCAGAGGCTGACATTGCAATCGCGGTAGCAAATGGTGGTTTGAATGTGGAGAACAGCATGGTACCCTATTTACAAGAGGCCTTGTCAAATCTGACCTACAGTACTGTAGATGTCTACAGTACTGTAGACACCTACAGTACTGTAGACACCTACAGTACTGTAGACATCTACAGTACTGTAGACATCTACAGTACTGTAGGTACCTACACTCCAACTGCTCACATACTCAGAATTTCAACAAGCGTCAAGTGGCGTTGGAGTCGCAAGGACAATCCGAGGCGAACCGCATCAAAAAACTACCCCCTAGGATGACGAATATCCGCACTAATTTGCCTGTGTGAGCAAAACATTAAAACCCTCACAAAGGGGACGTGTGTGGGTTGGAGCTACTAGGGGGTCACCCCCGCCATTGGCCCCGCAAATGTGAGACGGTCTGGGGCGCGAATCTCCGTGAAGCTCGTGACAAAGTTTTGACGCAGCTGGGTGTAACAGGCGTATGCGGCACCCACCAGCCGCAAAACACTAGCTCAGATCAGATAGACATGAACCGCTGATGCTAAGCACATGCATTGATGTAAGAAGGTGGCAACACCACACAAGAACACCTCAACAACACACCACCACCACCACAACACAATGACTCATGCCTCACACACCACCTATGCTATGTGCACAAAAAGCAAGGACTGGCTGCACCTCCTTGCTATAGCTAACACTCACTACGGGACTGCTAAGCACTTTGCCTTGCTGCCTGGCTGCCAGGCTGGGCTAGGCTCATTCCTTGCAGCTGGATTGCTCCCATAGGGGTGGTATCTTTTGGATGGCATCCTGCAACAAAATACACATAACCATGGCTAGGGAGCGGCATGTATCATGATATCTCAGCTATGATGATATCCCAAGTCATCTTGGCGACCCTAGTTCGACTCTTGGTAACCGCAGAATCTCAAGGTTTTCGCAGGATGCAACTCGCTCGTAGCAACAGGTCGCAACTCACGAATTAGCTCATGAACGGGCTGCATTCGCTCTCAATGGGAGTGACAAGGCGCTGCGACCTGAGACATTACAATATACACACGTCTTGGGCGGTGCTAGGCTCAGTGCCGTACACGGCCAGCATGCTGCTCACACCCACACATGGCACACTAAGAGTCCTGGGCGGCTGCTAGGCCCAGTGCCACACATGGCCAGCCTGCTGCTCACACCCACACATGGCACACTAAGAGTCCTGGGCGGCTGCTAGGCCCAGTGCCACACATGGCCAGCCTGCTGCTCACACCCACACATGGCACACTAAGAGTCCTGGGCGGCTGCTAGGCCCAGTGCCACACATGGCCAGCCTGCTGCTCACACCCACGCTAGCGGCAGCTAGACACACACAGCCATCCTACTGCCGTCACACCCTACTACAAGCCTTCTGCCAGCAGCAGTGATGGCCCTGGAGACCTTGACGTGGGGATGTTGGCCTTAATGTAAACCATCTTCTCCGCCGACTCAATGCCAAGCTGAGCCCGTCCAGCATCGTAGGTGTTGCCCCATGACGACCAGTTTCGCTCTGCTGCAGCCGTGGTGACATGCATGGATAGGAGGCGTCCAGCAGCCTCGGAACAGCAGGGGACAAACGTTCTCGCCTCAAAGCTCCACAGGTTGCGGCGCATGCTGATGCATGCCGCCACTGTGCGGCCATCCTCGTCTGTGCGGGTTTGAGCGACGATGCTCTTCACATCTGACGCCATAGCATCGGGCCATTGAGCCAGCTTCAGCTTCTTCAGCTCCCAGTCCACGTCCTCCTCGTCACAATCGCTTAGGCGCGCCACCGTGGCTGTAACGTCCTGCAGCTGTGAGGGCGTCAAGATGTGGAGGGGTGGCCTTGGGTGGGTGCCCGGTGCACACTCGTGCAAATTAAGGCCTGGCTGGCTTGAAAAACCTGAGAGTTGAGGTCTGAAACTTGGTATGTGGGCTGCTGTGACCTAGGGGATGACAAGACTCTCTTGGGCCAAAGTGTAATTCTCACTCGGTGTCGAGTTGCTGGGCCAGGTGTGGGGCTGAGACCCTGATTTTGGCTAAGGGAGTTGGCACCGTGTGACCAAAGTGACTTTCCATTAAATGTGAGTATGAGCGATTGTAGAGGGTGGTTATAGCTGCCCAACCTAGTAAGTGGCATGCAAAACGTCCAAGCCAGTGATGAGCTATGGCCCGTGTCCTAGGACCCTGCGCCGGGTCCTAGCGTCACCATGGTCGCAGGACCCGGTGCAGGGTCCTGGCGACCCTGTGCAGGGTCCTACTGACAAGACCTTGTTAGGCATCCTTACGGCCTTGTGTGCCAGGACCCTGTTGGGCTTCCTGCAGACCCTGTTCTTGGTCCTGCAGACCCTGTTTGGCCTCTTTCCAACCCTTGGTGCCAGGACCCTGTGCAGGGTCCTACGACCATGATGACCCTAGGACCCTGTGCCGGGTCCTACTGACCCTGTGCAGGGTCCTGAAAACCCTGTGCAGGGTCTTGCTGACCCTGTGTGCCAGGACCCTGTGCAGGGTCCTACGACCATGGTGACCCTAGGACCCTGTGCCGGGTCCTGAAAACCCTGTGCAGGGTCCTGCTGACCCTGTTGTGTTGTGTTGTTGTGTGGTGTTGTCACCTTGCATCAATGCATGTGCTTAGCATCAGCAATACATGTCGTTTGTAGTGGTGTTGCGAGGTGTTCGGGCGTCGTTGCATACGTTGTGTAGTGGTGCTGCGAGGTATTCAGGCGACGATGCATACATTTTGCAGTGGTGTTGCGTGGTGTTGCAAGGTATATGGACGTAACGACTTGTACTCTGCAGAACCTGTGCGAGGTGTTTGAGCAAGGTGTGCGAGGTGTTTGTGGAAGGTGATTTAGCGTTGAGACGTGTCTTATGTAGGTCCTTTGCGACGTGTTGCGAGGTGTTGCGACGTTAAGACATGTACTTTAATGTTGACCGGCAGGACCCTGCAAACGTGTAGCAGGACCCTGCAAACGAGGTTGGTAGGACCCTGCACAGGGTCACCAGAACCCTGCACAGGGTTGCAGGACCCTGTAAAATGGTCAGTAGGACCCTGTAAAATGGTCGGCAGGACCCTGCACAGGGTCACCAAGACCCTGCGCAGGGTCACAGGACCCTGTAAAATGGTCAGTAGGACCCTGTAAAATGGTCGGCAGGACCCTGCACAGGGTCACCAGGACCCTGCGCAGGGTCACAGGACCCTGTAAAATGGTCAGTAGGACCCTGTAAAATGGTCGGCAGGACCCTGCACAGGGTCACCAGGACCCTGCGCAGGGTCACAAGACCCTGCAAATGGTCGTCAGGACCCTGCAAATGGCCGATGCGCTAGGACCCTGCGCAGGGTCGGCAGGACCCTGCGCAGGGTTTTTTCGGATTTCAAATGGTTATAACATCGCAGCAACATTGAGTTTTTCAATGACAACAACGGCGATGAGTCGGCCTTTCCTGGGGCTATCTGCGGTATGCCTCCCGGGAGAAATGATGTGTGTGACTTCCGGCCTTAATCGGCGCGAGTGCAAGGCTCTTGTAGTTGGCTGGGTCCAACACAAAGGCTGCAGAGTAAACCGGGGAGTAGTGTTTCTCAGCGCGTCTCTGGAATGCAGCCACCACTCCCATAGCCAGTCTTGGACAACCCTCCTCCACCACCTTCACCGCCCATTGCTTGGCGTGGGACTCCAAGCCCATCCAGATCAGCAGAACCTGAAGTTGCAACAACACCATGCTAACAAGACATGCTAGTGTGAAATGGTCACATATGCATGCATGCACACACCTGGCTCAGGTAGGGGGCGTCAGGTAGGAATGCGAGGTCACTGTGTACACCCATGTGCAGGTGTGTGACCGGGACGTGTCAGCCGCGCATTCGCCGCTGTGCAGTCGGCCCAAGCCCAGGCCCCACTGAGCTGTGCTGCTGGGTTGGCCGGCCAGCCATGCCAAAGCCAGGCAAGACAGGCCAGGAGTCGGTGTACGTGCGCGACGAGGCCCTGTTGCGCAAATGGCGCCGCAACTTGCAGCGGTAGCCAGCTGCAGCAAGACAATCCCAGCACAGCAAAGCAATAAACTCCTCACAATAGGGTGTGGGTTGGAGCTACTAGGGGAGGTCTTGCTACAAGCACACCAGAATGGCTGAGCTGAAGCTGGTTAGGCACAGTAGCAGTAGCATTAACACAATGAGCTCGCAGCCTGTGTTTCATCTGTATTTGTCGTGCTTAATCTGGTGTAGCATGAAGGCTGTCGGGATCAGCCAATTAGATGGAAGGGAGAGACACATGGCAGGGTTCAAGAAGTAACTTGTGAGATCCATGATATTGACCATGTTTTTCTTCCTATATTTAAATGGAACCCGTGAATGCCGTGAGTGCCGTGAGTGCCGCCGCGAAGAGCGCTCTTGTTGTGGTACGAACGCGCGAGCGGCTGGTGCACTAGCTAAATGATAGCGCGGTCGAGCTTCCGTGATGCAAAGCAATCGCTCGCTGGTCTAAGAGGTCGTTGCCCATGCCCGGCGCAGCTCGTCACGTCCAGACGCCTTGAGGTGATGCCGCAGAAAGTCAACAGCACGTCCTATCCATGCCCAGCAATCAAACCCTAGGCCGCTTTGCCTCCTGCTGATGTCTGCGTTGAAGCAGGTGCCCAAACTGTGCAGCAGTAACAAGCCGACATCGGCAGAGGGACAGCCGCGGGGCGAGGTGGATGGGGTGCGCGATGAGACGAAGCAGACAAGCCACACAGACCCGGCTAAGCAAGGGGGTGGCGCGAGCAAGCGCAGGAAGAAAGCGGCCAGAAGGCGTCGCGCCCAGAAGCGACAACAGGTCGACGACGACGACGATGGGTTCCATGTCCTCGACGAGCTTCCCGGCGGTGTAAACGACGGCAACTACATCTACTACGATGGAGGATGGGTCAACCTGTCTTGAAATAGTACTGTTCTGACGCCTCGGCACAAAATGAGCCTTTGAATAGCGCACCTGCTTAAGGCACCTAGACGTTGTAACTCTGCGCAGCGATTGATTTGCTGGCCTGGCTGGGTTGGTGGCTAAAGCTGGTTTGCCCGGACATGCCCAACAGCGTCTGGATCGCAGAATGGAGCCTGAGGGCCCTCTCCCGCCTCAGGCTCGGGTTAGGGTTAGTCTAGGCCCTAGACTAGGGCCCCCACTGAATGTGCTACTGGAATGGCCGGGCTTCAGGGCTGTAGAGATGTACAACTTGTGTCCACCACTAACGATCGTGACATGCCGGTATGTTTTGGTGACATACTCATCACATTACACACCGGTGCTCGAGGTCGGAACGATGTGTTTGAGCTTTAAGGTGAATTGTGCTAACGTCGCAACAAGCACTGCGCTACGTCCGCTCACTGGATCATACACATAGCTGTACGCCGAAAGCCATGGGAGGACGTTCTGCCCTGAGAGCACGCACATCCTTTTGGCCAATGAACGGTCTGCGGGCACACTTCAATTAACTAGGTACATGGCAAATGACATGCTCATGTCACTCCTGCAGTCACTCAAAGGAAGGGCCGCATGGCTACAATCTGATGCTTGACATTTAACGGCAGCCTACTCCAGCTGACCTCCACACTTCATGAGTTCGCAAAACACTGTGCATATCTGGCTTGGCATACTGGCCTGGTTTGACATGCTAGCAGGAGCTGTCTTAACTGATATCAGCTAGGGATGGAGGTGTCTTAGCAAGGGCTTCCAAGTTGCGAACTGTGTGTGTGATACATATAGTACTTCCCTCGACACGTGGCAGTTGGAAACCTTGGACCGACGGCTGTTATCGTCATGGAGGTCAGAGGTCAGCCCAAGCCATGGCTCCCCATCCTCAAGGCATGCAAGTATAATAGGGGTGGGCTACGAACATGCCCAATGGGCCAGGCAGCTTCCCAGTGGTGCGTGCTAAGGAAGAGGATTTCCATAGACCTCATCACCCATAGTTGACAGGCCGCAACGGCAGGTCGTGTCTCCGAGCTGCAACTGTGATGCCTGCATGCTCGTCCATAGTTGTGGAAATCTGCCTGCCGGGCCTGGCAATCAATGCTGCCCCCCCCCAGAGCACCCAAGGACTGCCAGCTAGGGGCTAGGGCCAGCACCCCGACTTGCATATCCATCCATAGGAGTGGCCAGGCCAGAGCTAGCTGTCCCGGCAGCCCTGGTGCCGCCCTCAAGCACGGCGAGGGCAGCCAGGCAAAGCTCTGGCGCAGTCAGCCCAGGTGGGCTGCCAGCCTGGGCAGTGTGTTGTTGTGTGCACTCCAGGGTGTGATTCCCCGCCCCAGGCATGCAACAGCCTTAGCGGTCATGATGGCAGTAGGCACACTGGTGAGACTGGGGTGGCAAGCAGCGCCACAGGGCACCTACATGAGGGTCTGGCTGGCACCGCCCAGCTGGCACACCGTGTTGGCTGCTCCTTCAACGCTTGGCATTGCATACAGCACTGCAGCTGCTGTGACACCTGGCATTGCACTGACACCCAGGTACCTGCGAGCTCCACTAGCCTCATACCAGCTCATACCAGCTCATACCTGCTCCTACCCGTGTGTCGCTCGCACCTTCAAAGGGCACCTCCAAAGGGCAGACCTCATGTTAGCACTGCCAAGCTTAGTGGTGTAGCAGCGAATTACATACAGGTGTACTCAATATGGCACAGGCTTGAACAGTGTGGGGCACGCTATGCCTTGGGTGACTGGCCTAGTGGCCAGACCTCTAGCATTTGCAAATACCAGTGATGATGTGCAGTCAATTGTCGATTGGTAGTCACAGTGAAGCGTGCCACGTGCCCGGCAGCAGGGCAGAAGGGTTTCGGATACGGGCAATGACTTTTCTGAAATCGCAACCGAGTAACGGCCAGCCTCGTCCAATATGTCTTTATACACTTTAGCCGTCTCCGTACTCACTTGCCTTGCGAGTCTAGCTCAAGTTCCTTAGACTCCTTAAGGTTAATGGAGGAGCTGGCCTGCCTGGCTCTCGCCGCACAAATTCGCGAACTGGTCTATCTTACTGAGCGCTTCACAGCCCCTCACGCGCTCGGCTACACGATATGTGACGCAGCACAATCAGGTGCAAGCGTGAGATAAAGGAGCAGGACGCCCATCCCTGACGCACCATCTTATTCAGGACGTGCATGGTGGTGAATGCAGGGAACTCTTCGGCCGCAAATTTAGCACCGCGCCCGCCACTAGCGGCCTGCCACGCGGCTCCGGATGGTTTGTGGGTTGTGACGGACTTAGTCCTGCAGGTACAGGCGCGATGTCAGGCTGTGGCTCACGCTTAGGGTTGTATTGCCGGCCATCCCGGTCCACACCTCCGCACAGGCCTTCTACACTCGATGCCCCCGTCCCACTGTGCAAAGCTCAACATTCGCCGCCTGCTTGGGTGGCCGTTGTGCCATGTGTTCACGCTGCATGCAGGACTTGGACCGGCCAGCCGTGCAGCACTTAGAAATGCCTCTCCCTGTCGGTCAGCATGCGTTGGCCTGGGTGGCTCACCATTGCATGGGCTGTACCTCACTCACAAGCCTCCAGCATGCCTTCCTATCCAAACACCTGAGCTGGAGCAGACTGCTGTGCAGCGCCACCACAGCACAGGTGAGTGACCAGCAGGCTAAAGTGAGTGAGACATGAATTCACACTGTGCTGTGCCAGCCATCACCTCAGCAATGTGTTGAACCAGCTATGCTACTATGAGTGTGTGTTCCCCTGCTGCCAGCCATGGGGCAGTGAGCAGCTTTGGTATGTTACCTCAGCCCTGGTGCAACTTAAGCTTGGCCCACCACCAGCCCTGCGCGGGGCAGTAGTAGTTGTTGTTACACAAAGGAGCATACCAGCCAACCCCAAAGGTTAAAGACTGAGAAGAGAACGAGAGTTGAGAACTGAGAAACGAGAACTGAGAAAGGAGAGTGGAAAGAGAAGGGAAAAACCTAGAAGCAATACAACTTAAGGAAGGAGGGGGAAGGGAGCTACAAGGTGAGGGGGGAGAGACCTCGAGAAGCGAAGGAGCTAGAGACACAGAAGGTTGAACAAGGAGGAGCAGTTTAATCAGCCCTCCCTGCACAGGCGCAGCCACGCCACCACCACCAACTTCTCACCACCTTCCAGCCCCAGCCCCCCTTGCCACCCCCTGGGCTGCCCCTTGCAGGCGTCCCTGGCCCGTGACCTGCTGGTGGCGCTGCTGCTGCACTCGCTGCAGCCCTGCAATGCCCTGCAGCTGTGGACCTCTGCCAGAGCTGCCACTGTCCAGGAGCTGGAGGCAGCAGCCCAGGCCTGCATCACAGCCCGCCTCCAGGACGTGCTGCAACAGGCCCCCACAGCCTGGGCCGCGCTGCTGCCTGAGCAGCTGCTGCAGCTGCTGCAAGATGACACGCTGCAGGTGGATGTGCTGGGGGCAGGAGGGGGGGCAGCCTCAGCTGGGCAAAGTTGGGCACAGCCCCTGACCTAGTTGGTGGACTCAGGCGGAGCACGCGGCATGTGGGTGGCTGGCAGCAGTCTAGGCAGCACATGGAGCCCTGATCCCGCCCCGTCGTGCGGTGTGTGGCTTAGTTATGGAAGGGCGGCACACACAACCGAGACGTTCAAGATGCGAAAAAGGAGACAGTCCCTCTCCAGGCTTGGGCGCCCACAAGTAAAATGGAGCAAATGAAAAATGTCCGGTCACGCTCCTTCGGGAGAGTGTTTCTTTCTTCCTTTCTTTCCTTTTGGAGCCCTGCAGAGTCAAGGGCGCCCAGGTGCCCTCCCTGGTCTAACAGCTTGGGCCAAGATGACCACCATTAGGCCGTCTGGGGGGCACTGCAGGCACTGAGCAGCGACCACCACATAGGGGGACGGTCAGGCATGGGGTAGCAGCAGTCGCCACCACTCAGGGGGCAGGGCATGGGTGCAAAGTCCCCTGGAGCAGAGCAGCTGTACAGTCTGGTGCTGACAGGGGTGGGCCTGGGGGGGTGGCGCATCCACACCCTGCCAGCCTCACCCCCTGCATTCTGCCACAACCTGCTGCCACAGCCTGCTGCCCCTGCCGCTGCAGCCCGCCTGCCCCTGCCCTGTGCTCTCTGGCTGCACAGGTGGCCTCAGAGGCCGAGGTGTTCCTGGCGCTGCTGCAGTGGGTGCACCCAGACCAGGCCGCCGCCCCTCAGCCCACTGCCACCAGGCCACCCCAGCCGCACCGACAGCTCCCACCAGACCCCAGCCAGCAGCAGCAGGCAGCGGGCGCACAACCACCAGGCCTGCCTCTCATCGCACCCGGCCTGTGGCCCTGCCTAGCCAGCCCTGCAGTCAAGCAACCCCAGCCGTCACCCCCTGGCAGCCCCCCTGGCGCCAGCCTGGCTAGCACCTGCCCCACCTGGCCGCCCCCCAGCCAGCAGCCCGCACCTGGCCTGGCTGAGGGGGAGCGCCTGGGGTGGCTGCCCTTCCTGGCGACCCGCTGCGTGCGCTGGGGTTGCCTGACCCGCAGCCAGCTGGAGGTGCTTGACGCACACCAGGCGGTGCTGCGCTCTGACTGCGCCCTCAGGCTGGTGGCCGGCTGGTACCTGGCAGCAGTGGCGGGCTGGCAGCCGCCCGCCCCCCTGGCCCCCTGGGCACCAGGCCAAGGCTGGGCTGATGACAAGGCAGAGGGAGGGAGCTGCTCTCATCAGCCCAGGAGGTGCGGTGCAAAGGGATAGGCAGGCAGGGCAGGGTGGGGCCAGGCAGGGCACCTCTTGACTGGCCTAAAGGTGCTGATGGCCGGCTCCCCTGTAGATCTGCCCCTCAGGCCTGCATGCCTCATGATGTGTTATGCCTATCCGCATTCCTGTATATCTCACACTTTGCATGCAAGTCATGCAGCAGTGTGGACGTTGTCCAGCACTGCACACGGGGGTGGAGGCCTTCCATTGCATGGCTGGGACCTGAAGAGAGCTGCAGGGCTGCTGCCGGCCAACCCATGTGAGCCCAGGGCTGTGCACCATAGAGGGGTGGGTCACAATGAGGGCACGGCCATTGAGCTCGTAATGCATGTTTTCTGCCACACGGCCACTGTAGTTGCAAGCTGAACAAGTTGTGCATTGAAACGGAGGCGTGGCCATGCAGTCATGGGTATGGGCCCTGGCTCCTTGGCTGATTAAGCCATGCTATGGCTGCCTAACCTGGACGCAAGGTCATCACTCCTACAGCCCTGGGTGTGCAGTACCGCCCACAAGAGGCATTAGTGTCACTGTGGGAGTCAACGATTATAACTACACCATTTTCAAGATGCATGGTGTATTAGTCCCATGCTTGAGCATGACCATGCATTGTAGATTTAATTAGCTACCATGGGTGCAAACTAAGCAGCACGACATGAACCAGTCACATAACCACACTGGCGTTGTCGCTTGCAAGCTATTGGGCATGTGGATGATCTGCCTCCATTGTAAATCACGCTTAGGCCGTGGGCACCCTTGCCAGCCGTCAGCCCTAGGAAGACAGCACGTTGGTACATCACAGGGCGGACTGCTAGGGCTCACTAGCATCCCAATGCCTGGTTGCTAGCCCGACCATCATTGCGCTGCCTAAACTCTGCTGCCGGGTTCAATTACTTCTTGTTATTTGGCAGCCAGTCCTTTACACCGCTTAAGCCGTCAGCCGTTAATCCCTTGCCCTGTCCTGTGTAAGCCTCTGATGATGCTCTTTGCCTGGGGTAGGACTAGGTCCGCCCCTTGGCACGCCTCCACGGGCCTTGACACCGGTTAAGCAGTGCGCTGGGATCTGACTTAGATCGTGTCAGGCACCCACGTAGGGTGATAGCCCAGGGGCAGGTAGAGAGTGTGCGGCGCTGGGCACTAGGGTTAGCCTTCAGCGCACAGCCAGGGTGACGCTGCCAGGGTGACATCAGGAAGGGGAGCAGCGGCAGCTCGGCACAACCTGGGCACCCAGGTCAGGCCCCGGGTCAGGCCGTCACTTGGGTTTGAAAGGCACAGCAGTGAAGGTGTCGTTCTGCACCAGCATCAGCACGGAGGCCAGTCACAGTTAGCACGGTTGTGATGGTGTCGTGTGCAAGGGACAGCAGACACAACTGGATGGCATTGCAGGCTGGATTGGAGTCAACTACCCCATCCTGCGCAGTCCCATCAGGTGCCAGGGTTAGGTATGGGGTTAGGGTTGACGCCTGCAGAACTGTGATCGCCATGCAACCCCCAGCTAGCGACCCGGCACTGGCTGCCTGATAGGGAGCGTAGGAAGCATGCTACAGAGAAGAATGCCACGCTGCCACTATCTTATGGGTTCAGTTGACGTGTAACTTTATAACTATGTAACTGCATACTATGTAAATTACATTACCGGAGCCAGCATTGGGACAGATGGGTTCAGCACAGTTTGAGAGGAAGGTGGAGGCGGACAGAGTCAGCGTATGTGTGCACTACACACGCCCCCTCCCAACCCCTCCCTCAGCAGCAGGCCCCTCCGGCAGCAACAGCAGCCCAGCGGCAGCCCCAGGTTGTAACGGCCCATGCAGTAGCGGCCCATGCAGTGGGACTCCCCCGCATCAGAAAGGCCTGGCTGAGAGGCAGGAGTTTGATCCAGCCACACAGATTGGGGTGGGCATTGACCCCGGCGTCACCCAGGCAGTCAGCGCAGCCCCAGGGGTGTGGGACGCGAGGTCTGGCCAGCTGGTAGCTGACCAGCTGGCCCGGTGGAAGCTGACCAAGGGCCAGGTGAAGCATGCCAGCGGCCTGAACAACTCCCGCCGTGCCACTGAGCGGTAGCTATCACCGATCAAGCCCCACATCCAGCACCTGGCAGCAGCCAGCTCAGCCGGCACCTCCTTGGTGGCAAACCTGAAGCACATCAGCGTCACCCTGGCCACCTGGGAGGCGGTGTGGGAGGTGTACCTGGACCCCAAGTGGGCACAGCAGCGACTGCGGCTGTACGGAGCCTAGGACCAGGCAATGGAGCAGTTCTTCAAGAAGTTGAGGGTGGGTGGGGGGTAAGGAACTGAGAGGTGGTGGTTTGGGCATGAAGTGAAAGAGTGGTTAACTGTGCCATGCCACCGTATGTGTGCCTTGTGTGCATGACCGCAGTTGGAGGAGGACATGGAGGAGTTGTCCATGGAGCGCATGGGCTTGCCAAGCAGCTGGTGGTGTTCTTTGGTGCAGCTGGCATTGGCAGCAAGGGAGGCTGGGGTGCTGATGCGGTGCTGCGTGCGTGCTGCAAGGTGGTGTGCAGGCCTAGAGGCACAGACCAGCGGCGGGGCAGGGTGGTGCTAGTGGATGAGCACCGCACCAGTCGGGTCAGCTCAGCAGTGAATGGCCAACAGCCCTGTGAGAGGCAGCTGAACAAACACAGGGCCACCAGGCCTGCGGACTGGAAGCCCCCAGCAGGGCAGGTGCACCACCTGGTGCCTGGTGCGTCCAGCCTGGAGCCAGCTGCGTGACCAGCCAGTGCGGGGCATGATATGGTGCCCGGTAGTAGCCCCACGCAAGCCCCCACAGGCCCCAGGCAGCAGTCAGGCAGCCACACAGCCAGCAGCCTCAAAGCCTGGGCCCAGCACTCCCCTGCCAGCCAAGCGCAGCAAGCGCACTGAGGCTGAGCAGGCAGCTGAGCCGATCCAGCCCACCAAGGGCAAGGCCAAAGGCAAGGCTGCCAAGGCAAAGCCAGCCCCCCAGAAAGGCAGGTGGGTAGGCAGGGACTGCAATGCAGTGCTGAACATGCAGCGCATTGGGGAGAGCAGGTGGTGCCCACTGGAGCTGTGCTACTGGCCAGAGCAGGGGGAGCGGCCAGCCAAGGGCAAGGAGTACCCATGCTTGGGGTACAAGCGGGTGCGAGGGCAAGCCATTCAAGACCCAGCCTGCTGAGGCGCAATAGTGTGCGCCTCCCCCCATTTGAGCTGTCATCAGCTTACACTTAGTGCATGTTTGTCATGCCAACTCTACATCATAGCCCTCCGGGGTCAGGCAATAGTGTAGGTGGTAGGCGACCATGCCCATGTGTATGCCATGCATATGCCATGTGTATGCCATGTGCATGGGAACACCACACAGGCGAAAATACCGCATTGTAGGGGTCCACACTGAGTGTTCCACTGCAATGAAGGCTCTAGGTTGAGGGCCAAGGTGCTGAGGCACTCTAGCAGTGCACCAACAAAGCAGCGGGTGTGGGCAGGGCTGATGCGCCAGGTGGCCTGCATGCCCTCACCCAGCGCTTGCAGGCTCATAGGCATAGAGGCTGTTAGGCTGTTAGGCGCCCTTACCCAGCGCTTGTAGGCCAGGTGGTACTGGAAGTCCTTGACCAGCAGCTCGATGCCCTTCCCATGAAACTCCTTGGCGCCCTGGTAGATGGTCTCGATCTGTGGGCACCACACCACACTGACCTTCCTTGCCTGCCTGCCTTTGCAGCCACACCACACAGGTCTTGCAGGCAGCGCAGCACAAGGTTGTAGGGGCGTGCAGGGACGTGTTTGGGTGGAGAGTTGCGTGGGGCTGGTCTTGCAGCCGTAGCAGAGCAAGCTCAGCAGCACACTGTGCATTGTGTGGTCTGGGCTATGCCTGCATGGGCACTACGGCAGGTGATGTCCCCGCATGGCGTTGTGTACAGGCTGAGCCTGGCCTCCATGCAAGGACAGGCGTGGAAAGCCTAGCAAGGCAGGGCGGCCACGCAGCCACGCTGTGAAGTGCAACCAGTGGAATAGGGAGGGGTCAGCGGCGGTGATGCCCAGCCTGGAGCCTGCTGGGCCTGATGTGGTGCCAGGAGGGCCCTGCTCCCACCTGGGACCTTCCCTCCCTCCCCCTCCGCACTCTTCCCCCTGCCCAAGCCCTCTCCCCTCACCCATGCCTACCCCTGGGCCGCCACCCCCAGCCCAGCCCTCCCCCATGGGGCAGGTAGCTACCTGGGGATAGCACCCCGTGCCTGAGCTCCCAACAGCCAGATGCAGTGAACAGGCGCCCATAGAACCCCCAAGCTTCACATGCGCATGCCACCAAGGTGGGAGACTGGGTGCAGGGCACTGGTTGCCTCAGCCAAGGAGTGCTAGCTGGGCTTTAAGCACTTAATCCACCAGCCGCCCATGGCCAAGCAGCATGGGCACTGGGCACCAGGCTGGGTATTGAGGGCAATGGCATCGAGCCGGTGCCCGATTCAAGAGCGCAACCTAGCCTGCGGGTCATTAGCCGAACGCGTGTGGAGGAAGCTTGGCTAGTGGGCACCTGCCTGCTGTCCTTGACTTCAGCTGGTGGTGTGCTTGTCATGCGCGCTGCCTTGCTGAACATGCAGTCATGAGTAGGACTCTGAGCAACAACATGTGCCCACGCCCACACCATGCGGTCAGCTATCCATGAACACAACAGAGCTGTGCATCACCTGTGAGATTAAGTTTTTATATTTTTGCTCTGCAGCTCCAATGCGGTCACCCTTCTCAAACTCATCCTGCGTGCGGGTGTGTTGGCCATCATGGTGTCCATATTGTAATTAGGGCTGAGCACCATGTTGCAGCATTCTTTGCACACCGGTCATTTACCAGCCAACACTTGTTTGCATCAATGCGTTTCTGGAGCTCTTGCTTTTTCGTGGTAATTCTTTGTAGGTACTTCTCATACTCTTTCTGCCCTGCTATGTCCTTCTTAAGCTCTGCAGCATCAAGAATCATGCTTGCTATGGTAGGCAGCTAACAAGCCAGCCCTGCACCGGTTCAAGCTCACCTGCCTCAACCTCGGCCAAAGCTTGCTTCATTTTTGTAGTCGCGCCCCCTATCCCGGATGCAGTGACCTGAAACTTCTGGACAGTGCGTTCATCAGTGGCTCGCGAGGGCAGCTTGTCGGCAGATGACATCTCCCTTCACATGTCCGCAGTTTTGATTTGTCTTGTATGACACAAATCAGAACCCAGGACAACGGGTCTGTCACTGGCCGACTTACTCATTTATGGCTCGCCTCTCGCATATGTGACTTCAAAATTTCACGCCCCTTCATTTGTGCAAGAGACGCAACACGGCGATGGCAATGTCTGCTAATCGACAGCTGATAGCCCACTAAGCAAGCGACCCAGCACTGATGCCTCCCAAAAAAGAAGGCGTAAAGAAGAAGAAGAAGGCAACAAGGCCACCCCACATCCCAGAGGCCCTGTGGGAGCTGAGTCAGAACCTGCCAAAGCTGCAGGTGAGGCTGAGGCACAGATGCAGCATGATGGCGTACTCCCGACCCCCATCAAGTGACAGTGGTTGGCTTTGACGCACTCCAGGAGTTCTGGTCAGGTGAGATCAAGGAGAGCAAGGGCAAGTCAGCGGACAAGCCCGTCCCCAACATCTCTCGCACCCAGGTGTGGCCCGCAAGCAGTGCAGCGCCCAGTGTGCAAAGGCCACCCAGGAGCCAGGTGTGGCCGCAGGCTGGGCTGTTCATGGTGCAACTGCTCTACCCAAACAGCAAGGCGGCCAAGGAGAAGCGGGAAGAGTGCATCAAGCTGGGGGTGGTGGAGGTGGGCGCTGGCAGGGCAGCGGGAGGGCGCTGGGCAGGTGGCAGCCTGGCCTGGTGTGGGAGGGGGTGCAGAGGGCGCAGGGGTGGGTTAGGGTCAGGGTTAGGGTGCGGCTCACAGCTGCAAGGGAGGGACCAAGCTGAGTGGGGTTCCCCAGTAGCAGGAGGGGGAGGGCACGCTTGGCTCCATGACTGAGGCTGAAGCCGTGAGAGGAACAATAGCTTGCCTGGCACAACTGGTTGCAGCAGCTGGTGCAGGTGGCGCCACCACCTCAGCCCACACTGCTGCTGGTCAGGGTGATGCTGCAGGGGCGCAGCCACACACTGGGCCACCTGTGTCTTGAGCTGCAGGGGCTGCTTGGCAGCAGGGGCAGGCAGCAGCTGTCAGCGAGGCCTACAGGCCCCAGTGCTGGGTGCCGGCTGGCTGGTACACGGGCTGCTGCTGCTGTCACTCGGCAGGCCCACTCTAGTGGCAATAGTGGGGCAATGGTGACGTATGTGCTGCTGCTGCTGCTGCTGCTGCTGCTGCTGCTGCTGCCACTGGTTGTCGTGGTGTTGTCGGGTGCTTGGTGCTGCAGACGTGCGTGAAGGTGATGAGCACTCAGAAAGCTGAGGACATGGTGTCAGCGGCTGGCATCCTCACCGTCCTCATCGCCACCTACGACCAGTGCCGGCAGGTGAGGCGGCCAGGTGAGACAGAGCACACAGCCGCCACACACCGCTGCGGCGCTAACCACCCGACATCCCCTGACTCGGGGGGCTGTGGGGCAGCTGTCTCAGCTGTGACGGGGCCACGGGCAAAGCTGCCATACCCTAGTCCATGTGTGGGGGAGACAGCTGAGCCTCTGACCCACCTAGCCGCCAGCTGTGTGCTGCCGCCTATCATGTAGCGGGGGCCAGACCCTATCAGGCTCAACGCGGCTGCCTGGGGAAAGTCTCGTATGCTTGCATTCACCCAGCCACGTTGAAGGTGGGCTGAAGTGATAGTGACACCATGTCCAGGGGTCGCTCACGACAAGGGGGCCCAGTCACCGTCTGCCTACCCACACCTGCATCTGCGCCCGGACCTGGCTGCTGCCCAGCTTAGCCTGTACTGCAACAGCCAGGCCCGGTCAGGGGGGGAGGGGGAGGGAGGAGGGGCCCCTGGCCCCTACCCACGCCTACACCCTGGCCCTCACCCTGCCGCCCCTGGCCCTCACCCTGCCGCCCCTGGCCCTCACCCTGCCGCCCCTGGAGCTCAGCCCAACCTGACCACCCTGCGTGGCCTGGCCTGCTGTGGCGCTGCGCTGCCGGTGTGCTGCAGATCATGCTGGACAGCAAGCCCGCCATCGCCCCGCAGCTGCTCACCGGCTTCTCCAGTCATGAGAGTGCGCCGCTGAGGGCCGCCCTGTGTGGTGAGCAGGGGGGCTCTGGGGGGGGCTGTGGCTGAAGCCTAAGTCAACTGCCCTCTACCGCTGATGGTCAAGGGTAGGGCACGGGAGGGAGGCCACCCGTAGTCTAGGCTGGTGCCTGGAACTTCAAAGATTGACTCAAGTCGACTGCCATCTACCGCGGATGCCCCCTCTGACAGCCCTGACAGCCCTGACCCTAAACTGGGAGGGTGGTCACCGCCTGCCTGGGGTACTCCCTCACACCTCAAGGTCTGTCTGGGGTCTGGGGCGGTGGGCCGGGCCCCCTGCTGCTCCCCTAGCACTCCACTGCTGCAACCCCTGCACTTCACACTGGCTGGCTCATAGTCAGGCCCCCTGCCTGCCCCCCCCTGCTGCCCCCCCCCCGCCCCCTGCTCCAAGCCTGCTGCTGCTCTCCTCTCGCTGCTCTCCTGCTGCCCCCCTGCCCCCCTGCGCCCCCCTGACCCCTGCCCCCTGTGCTGCTGCTGCTGCCTGGTGTGGGCTCAGGGCTGATGCGGGCCATCGTGATGAAGGACGACAGCAGGCCGCGGCTGTGGCGGCAGCTGAGGGAGTGGGACTGGGCGCCCCTGGTAGCCTGCCTGCGCCTGCAGGTCAGTCAGGACACAGACAGGGCGCTGGCAGCAGCAGGGGCACACAGGGGCAGGGGGAGGCAGGGGCAGGGGCTGCTGCTCCTGTCAGGGGCTGGGAGGGGCAGGGTCTGGTGGGTCTGTCAGGGGGTGGGAGGGGCAGGCAGTGTGCTGTGCAGGTGCAGTGTGGGCTGGTCAGGGGAGTGAGAGGCAGCCCAGCCCAAGCACCTCTGGCTGTTCAACCTGCCAGGGCCAGGGTTACAGCCAGCCCTGGACCTGGCAGGTCGACAGGAGGACAGGAGGACAGGAGGGGGGTGGTGGGCAGGGCAGCCAGTGGCAGCCAGTGGCAGACCAACACGGTTGAGGCAGGTGTGGGAGTCAGAGCAGTCAGGGTCTGGGCGCCAGCCTGGCAGTGCACCGGGTGAGGGCCTGTCCAGCTGGGCCAGCAGCTGGGGAGCAGCTCTGTCCCCAACTACCTTGCCAGTAGCTTGTAGCGCTGTCTAGTTGTAGTTGTGGTTGCCAGCAGCGCTGCGGTGTCTGCTGCGCCGTGCAGGACGTGAGCCAGCTGGGGGGCCGCAACGCCGCCCACGACCTGCTGGCTGCCCTGGAGCTGCTCTGCTGCGCACCAGCGGGCGACGCCGGCACCATCGCCTGCAACCACATCGTCGCCTCGGGGGGGCTGCAGGTCGGCGGTGGGGGCGGCGGCGCATGACCCCTAACCCCCTAACCCTGACCCTGACCCCTAACCCCCTAAACCTGACCCTAACCCTAACCCCTCAACCCTGACCCTAACCCCTAACCACATCATCGCCGTCTGTCAGGGGGGGGCTGCAGGTCGGGCGGCAGCGCCTGGGGCCAGTGCCTGGCAGCTCCCTGTGCAGGGTGTTGGTGGGGTGAGGGGGGCAGGGGCGCTCAGTGGCTGGTGCAGGCCAGTGCTCAGGGCCTGGAGGGCAGCAGGCCCGTGCTGACTGCTGTGGAGGGCAGGAGGTGCCGGCCACAGCGCCAGGGGGGACCGTGGCTGGCTGCTGACACAGCCGTTGAGTGGGGCAGGGGGGGGTGGGCAGGGGGGTAGGCCACAGGGGCAGGGGGGGGTGGGCAGGGGGGTAGGCCACAGGGGCAGGGGGGGGTGGGCAGGGGGGTAGGCCACAGGGGCAGGGGGGGGTGGGCAGGGGGGTAGGCCACAGGGGCAGGGGGGGGTGGGCAGGGGGGTAGGCCACAGGGGCAGGGGGGGGGTGGGCAGGGGGGTAGGCCACAGGGGCAGGGGGGGGGAGGGTCAGGGGCAGCTGATCAGTGGGTGAGGTGCTGGTAGCTGAGGTGGCTGGTGGATGAGTGAGTCAGTATGATACTTGTCTCTAACCAGACCCCAGCAGCCAGGCAGGAGTTGCAAGTCCAGCCAGTGGCAACAGCTGAGCAGGCATGAGCTCACCGGGCCACTGTGGCTGGGTCCGCCGCTGCTGTGCCTTGCTGCTGGCTGCTGGCTGCGGGCGCTGCTGCAGGCCATAGTGGAGGTGTTGAGGGACCGTGTGAGCCACCCCATGGCCAGGGCTGCGGGGGTGTCCATCCTGAACCAGGTGCGCTGCTTGAACTCCCCCACCCCCATTGACACCCCCACCCCCTTGTCACCCCCCCCCCCCCTTGATTCCCCTACCCCCCTTGCCTCCCCTCCCCCCCTTGGACACACCCCACCCCTGGCACCTCCTACTTCCTTGCACCCCCCACCCCTTGAGCCCCCGCCCCAGCACTGCCTCAGGGTAGCAGTAGCCCACCTGGGGACTGCCCTGCATCAGCCCTGACCAGCAAGCCTGCGGCCGACCTGAGCTGGGGCTTCTATCAGATGATGCGCAGCTGCGTTTGGCTTTAGCAGAGCGCACAGCGCCAAGTTGTTCTCCTTCCTGCCCCGTCGGCCTGATTACCGCCAGACACAGATTGGTGGCCGCTGCCCTCCCTGCCATGTTTGCCGCAAAGGCAGGTACACCACCTCCCTGGCTACAGCTCCCCAGCGCAGTCCATGGGCTTTCAGCAGTAATGCCACGCTGTCGCCCGCAGATCATGCGACGCGCGCCGGCACCGTTGTGCGAGGAAGTGATGATCACGCTTGGCGGCCTACTGCCCATCGTCTCGCTCCTCGAGCACCCCATCGTGCCGTTGCTGTACAAAGCACACACTGCAGGTGCGGGGGAGCGCTTGGCACAGCTGATGCGGCCGGGCAGGCAGACGCGACGGATCATTTGATTATACGACGGGTCTCCGGCAACAGCTCAGCACTTGTCTGCACCTGCCGCTTACTGTGTGGCCCGCAGCGGTGCTGCTGCGCTTCATCCTGCCCGACTCGCTGTGGAAGGACTCGTCGGCGCTCGCCGGCCACCATGCCCGCACGCGCCCTACCACTGCCGCGAGCCTGGCCGCGAGTTTGGCTGGCGCCACGCTCAACGGCCAGACTCCACCAGGGCTGCCACCTCCCACGACATCAATCGCGGATCACAGCCAGCAAGCGCCTGCCCCGGCGGGCGCGAGCGACCACGCCCCATCGGCTTCTGCAACGGTCGCAAATGGCAGCGTGTCGGCGCAAGCGGGGTCAATAGCCACTACGACAGGCGCGCATGGCGGCAGCGTTCCACGGCCTTCAACTGCAAGTATGGGCCGCGCGTCAGATGCCCTAGTGAGTTGCACACGAAGCCAGGCTGCCTTCCTCGTCCCGTGCGGGACCCCAGCTGCCTATCAGCCAGGCAGCTCCCAGCCAGAGAGTCAGACGCCAGCGTCGCCTTCTTCAGCTAGACTCACCGCCAGCCTCACCAGGGGCCCTCCTGAGCCCACGTCAGTCTCAGCAGAGCCTTCCTTGTCGGGAACTCATGGCAGGGGAAGCCTGCGGCGGCTGCACCTGCCCTTCTCCCCTGCACTGGTTCTATATTTCCTAAACGGGTAGGGTAACCACACATCTCAGGTCAGGCGAAGCCCTGCCACGCGCCCTGGGGCTGATGCTTGTATTAGCATGAGATCCTGCTCAGACAGGGTGTGGTCATGCCAGCTCCTGGGGTTTGCTTTACAGCTGACCCTCGCCCTACCGTCAGTGCTTTGGCAGGGCTTACTGAAGGCGCACAGGATGCTGACTGAGCAGCCCTGAGCAGCCCCTGACACCTTCACGCCACACCCTCCTTGCCTCCACCCTTGCTGCCCTTGGCTGCCAGGACCCTCCCCTGCCTGACGAGCAGCTGATGGACGACGCCACCAAGGCAGACATCATCAAGCGCGCCCGCCTTGTGGCGCAGGTGAGATGGTGCAGCAACAGTCGCCATGTAGACTGGCCACAACTGGGCAGCCAGGCCAATCGTCTGCCCCTGCCTGCCTGCCTGCCTGCCTGCCTGCCTGCCTGCCTGCCTGCCTGCCTGCCTGCCTGCCTGCCTGCCTGCCTGCCTGCCTGCCTGCCTGCCTGCCTGCCTGCCTGCCTGCCTGCCTGCCTGCCTGCCTGCCTGCCTGCCTGCCTGCCTGCCTGCCTGCCTGCCTGCCTGCCTGCCTGCCTGCCTGCCTGCCTGCCTGCCTGCCTGCCTGCCTGCCTGCCTGCCTGCCTGCCTGCCTGCCTGCCTGCCTGCCTGCCTGCCTGCCTGCCTGCCTGCCTGCCTGCCTGCCTGCCTGCCCGCCCTGCCCTCAATGCTACGCTCCCAGCTTCCAGCTTGAGGCCATCAGGCACTGTCCCCTGCCACTGGTGAGGGGATGCCCTAGGCAGCGGCCTGCTGGTGCGGTGTGCTGCCCCTGGCCTGCAGAGCGGCGCCATCCCCCCCCTGGTGCGGCTGTGCCTCGGCCCTGACGGCCCCCTTCCTGACCTGGAGGCAGCAGCGCAGCAGGGTTCAGGGACGGACGGCCAGTCAGACGCGGCAGTGGACCCAAAGACTGGGAAGAAGCCGGTGGGCCGTGTGACCAGGCCCTTGTCAGCCTGCCGGGCCCATGACACGCTGCGAGCACACCAGCAGTGCCCTGGGGAGGGCCACGGTCAGGGTCAGGGTTAGGGTTAGAACTGGGAGTAGTGCTGCAACCCCCACGAGCTGTTGCCTCAGCCCTAGAGGGCTTAGAAGGGCCCTGACTACCCAGGCTGTGGGGCAAAGGAGCAGAGTGGCAGACAGGTCCCAGTCACAGGGCTGCTTGCTGCTGCTTCCTGCTGCTTGCTGCTGCCTGCTGCTGCCTGCTGCTGCTGCCTGCTGTAGCTGCTGCTGCGGCTGCTGCCTGCTGCTGCTGCTGCGGTGGCTGCTGCTGCCTGCTGCTGCTGCCTACCGATGGCCTGTCCCGGTGGTGATGGCGCCACAGGCCAAGAAGAAGAAGAAAAAGAAGAAGAAAGGCAAGCTGCTGCCCGGCATGGCTGAGGCCCTGACCTGGTCCAGTGCGGTGCTGCGCATGATCAGGTGAGGGGCTTCGGGCTGCTGCTGCCGCCACACACATCCACCTGGACCCACAGCCCCTGACTCCTGGCGGCTGCCTCCTTTACCAACTCCTTCCCCAAAGCCCAGCTCCTCCACAGCACTGTGTCTGAGGCTGCCTGTGTCCCGCTCATCCGCCTGTGTCCCGCTCAGCTGGCCACACTGGAGATGCAGCTGAGCAGCTGAGCAAGCTGCCCCCCTCCAGCTAGCTGTGGCCAGGGCCTGCCCCTCCAGGCCCTCCAGCCCTGCCCAGGCCTCAGCAGACAGCTGGCTGGCTGGCGGGCTGTGGTGAGGCAAGGCAGGCCTGGCGCGTGTGCGCTGGAGGACTGCAGCGGCTGCAACAAAGTGTGCTGCAGCAAAGCTGACCCACAGCGTCACCATGCATCCATGGTGGGGGGGGGATGACCCTGGCCTGAGCTTGCCTGAGTTCACTAAAGGTGACTGAGTGTGACTGAGCCGCCTCTGCCGCCCCCTCCCACCCCCCTCCCTCGCCTGCCTGCCTGCCTGCCTGCCTGCCTGGCTGTTGCAGCCTGGATGCCGAGTGGCGTGAGAAGGTGTGCGAGGCGGGTGCCATCCGCTACCTGCTGCCGCTGCTGGACTCTAGAATTCACCCAGCCAGGTCTGAGTCAGGGTCAGGGTCAGAGTCAGGGTCAGGGTCAGAGTCAGGGTCAGAGTCAGGGTTAGAGCCAGGGTCAGGGTCAGGGTCAGGGTCAGGGTCAGAGTCAGGGTCAGAGCCAGGGTCAGAGCCAGGGTCAGAGTCAGGGTCAGGGTCAGGGTCAGGGTCAGGGTCAGGGTCAGAGTCAGGGTCAGAGTCAGGGTCAGAGCCAGGGTCAGAGTCAGGGTCAGGGTCAGGGTCAGGGTCAGGGTCAGGGTCAGAGTCAGGGTCAGAGCCAGGGTCAGAGCCAGGGTCAGGGTCAGGGTCAGGGTCAGGGGGGCCTGACCTACAGACGCACTGGGCAGCAAGCAAGCAGGTGTAGGGCAGGGACAGCGAGAACGGGCTGGGCAGCTCAGGTGTGTTCTCCGCTGTTGGTCCAGTTCCCAGTGTCGCAGGCAGCAGGTGCAGGTGCGGCGGCCAGGTGGTCACGCTCAGGTTGGCCGGCCGGGCAGCTCCAGCTCGCTTCCCTTAGACACGAATGGGCCACAGTCCTAACCCTCACCATGACCCACCTCTCACAGGCAGCAGGTGAGGACCTCTTGGTCCAGGGGCCAGGGAGGGGAGGGGACCTCCAGCAGTGCAGAGCAGGGCGGCTGCCTGGCAAGCTGTGTTGAGGTGGGGTGAGCCGGTGCTGCTGGTGCAGGTGGAACGCCCGGCAGACGCTTGTGAACCTGAGCATGACACCCAGCCTGATGCCCAGCCTGCAGCTGTACCAGGTGGGGCGCTGCGCTGGCTGAGGGGCTAGGGCAGGGGGTGGCCACAGGCAGCGTGAGGTCGTGCAGCTGGCGAATGCTGGAGTCAGCATGGCGGCTGGCTGGTCAGTGATCCATGCTCTGGGTAGGAACGAAAGGGTGGGTTAGGTCAGGGTCAGGGTCAGGGTCAGGGTCAGGGTCAGAGTCAGGGTCAGGGTCAGGGTCAGGGACCTGCATGAGGCGAGAGGGAAGCAAGTATGCAGCATGGGGTAGGCTCCTGCCTTGTGGCTGTGGTGAGGGCGCCTGGGCTCAGCTGCAGTCCTATAACGATAGAAAGACACCGTCCTCCCGGTCGAGCATGCATTAGCTGAGCAGAGTAGCCTTTGCCACCCCGCACCAGAGACATGTGGTTGGGGGAGGGCGGGCGCACCCAGTGGCCATGTCACCCCACCCCCCACCCCCTGAGCACAGGGATGGGTTAGGGGGGAGCTGCAGTGCTGGCAACAGCCCTCAGGGGCACGGCTGGCCCAGTGGTGAACCTGCCTGACTGGCTCCGCAGGTGCCCGACTACATCCATGGCGGCAACATACCCCAGAGGGTGAGCCCCCGGCCTCAGCTCAAGGGGCTGTGTCAGTAGGTGGCGATGGGAGGGCTGCTTGGCCCTGCCCTTGCATGCATCCTATAGGCGACCCACTCCATGGCAGCTCATAGGGGTCATAGGGGTTATAGGGGTCATAGGGGTTATAGGGGTCATAGGGGTTATAGGGGTCATAGGGGTTATAGGGGTCATAGGGGTTATAGGGGTCATAGGGGTTATAGCCATAGGGGTTGTAGGTCAAGGTGCAGGCGTCAAAACGTCACGGCTCAAGTACTTGTCGCTGCTGCCAGCGGCTGGATGCTGCCTTGAGCCTCAAGGCGCCTGCCCTGGCTCCACATTGCCTGCCGCAGCACTTTGAGCGCCCGTTCCCTTCCACAGGCATCGTGGAGGCGGGGCTGGCCCAGGTGCGTGCTGCTGCAGCCAGAAGCATCGCGCTCTCAGCACAGGACTCGGCAATGTGATGCCGGCCTCGCAGCTCGCCTGCATGAGCCTTCGCATGACCCCCGGCTCTTTCCTTTCTCGCCATGCCTCACTGGCCTGTTACGTGTTTGCTTCATGCATGGTCGCAGGTCCCGGAACACCTGGCGGGGGCGCGCAAGGATATGCAGTCGGCCGGGAACCGACCCGGCGGTCCGAACTTCGCAGGCGGCGCGGTGCGGCCGCCAGCTCTGAAACCACGAAGCTGAGCGAGGAGGATGTGCTGTGCTGGTGTTACATACATGCCTTGCTCGAAATCTTGAACTGGTCTCGTTCACAGAAGCGCCAACTTGTTAGTGTCGCGTAATACTGGCTGGCGCGGTGAAGAGACGCTCAGAGTAAAGTTCTTTGTGCACTCGGGTATATCTTACAAGCCAAACGGCGCAACTGGCGGTCACGCTTGGACCTTGGTTGAGGGTCACAGAGGCCGCGAACCTGCTTACGATGCGCCGCGCACAGCGCTGCTTACTTCTTGCGCGCAATAGGTATCATTGTCTGGGCGTCAAACGACCAGATCTGGTGCACCGTGTTGTTGGGGTCCGACAGGACGAAGCGGTCCGACTCGATCACGGCCTCCACGAACTGCTCCTCGAACACCTTCCCGTTCTCGACTGCAGGGCATCACCATGGTCACTATGTTCGGTAGGAAAGGAACCAGGCAAGAGAGCAACGGCTTCCCACCATGGGCTTGCAAGTGTAGCATTCAGCCTTACAGGCAAAGGAGAGAGGAGGGAGGGAAACGAGTGAGACTAGCTGGTGGGTGCACACACCAAGGTGCCTCCACCAGGCAGCAACACCTGGCAGGAGCAGGCGGCCAGGAAGTGCCGAGCACTGCATGGCCAGCCTGAAACCAGTGACCGCATAGTGCTGCAGCGAGCCGTAGTGGCAGGTGGGCTGATGTACCCCTGGCAGGCAAGCAGGGGTGTGTGGGGTGCGCTGGGTGGTCCAGCCAGCAGTGCAACCCACCCAGTACATGTTTACAGGCAAGGTATGTGTGGGGTGGGGTGGTGTGGGGCAAGGTGTCCCTTGACGCACATTTGTGTGTGTTGGCCAGCTCAGCATAGTTGCGGGCAGATGCCTTGATGAATTGCAGCTCCTCCTCCTCCACCGGGCGCAGCATGCGCGCTGGGTTGCCGGCCCAAACCTGACAGCAGCGACAGGCGGCAGCGGGCTGAACCAGCAGGGGCGCTGGACAGAGTGGAGCAGGCAGCCTGGGAGGTGAACAAGCCTACAGCTCTCAGCCAAAAGCTGGCTCACGGGGCCGAGTGAAACTGCGCCCCTCTCCCCTGCACCCCCCAGCTTCTGGGCAGCTACCTGGCCACTGGGGATGTGGGTGTTGGGGGGCACCAGGGCGCCTGCCGCCACAATGCTGCCGCTCTCAACCTGCAGCAGCAACCAGTGACACACAGCGGAGGGGGGCTGCCACCAGTGCCTCACTGTCACCACCTCATGCTCTTGGGACCCAGTCTGGCTGCTGGGGCTGCAGGGAAGCTGCCTCACCCCCGGCCTCATGACTTTGCTGGATGCGCACCCAGAGCAGGTCGCACTCCTTGCCTGGGACACACAATGTCAGCCATCTGCTGCGCATCATGTGAGCTATCCCCAGCATGGCAGGCTCAGGTGCTGGCAAGAGGGCTGGGCAAGGGTGGGCAGGGCGAGGGGTTGGGATGGTGGTAGGCCATGCCACATGCGCTACCATGCCCAGTGTGGGGCCAGCAGCCGCGGTGAGGTGGAGCTGTGGCTGTGCCCCACTCATGTGCCATTGGGGCAGCAACCGCCGCCCTGCTGCCCTGCTGCTCTGCTGGCTGCCGGGCCCGAGGCAGGGTTTGCCTGGGTTCTGATGGCATTCCCTCCTCCCTGCTGCCCTCCCGCTGCCATGTAACCCCTGCAGTGATCAGGGTGATGGGGATGATGATGGATTGGGTCCCTGCCCTTCATCCCCGCTGCCAGCCCGGCCTTGCACCCATGTGGCTTCCCTTGTGGCTGCTGCTGGGCCCTGACTCACCACGCAGTTGTCCAGCACAGTGGAGCCCATGCCCACCAGGCAGTCGTCCCCAATGGTGCAGGCGTGCAGGGTAGCGCAGTGCCCTGCCGCACCCCACAGTGAGCCACACACACCACCACCAGGGTCACTGCCAGCAGATAGACTGCAGCAGAGCTAAGGTGCTGTGCACATGGCTTGCCCTTCCCATGGTCCATCCTCACAGGTCTCACAGTCACATGGGCCGTCGCAGCCGTTCTCACAGTCGCACGGCCCTGGGGCCTGCTAGGTTCAGCTGTGCCTGCTATATGCAGGCCATTGCACTTTGCATTCTCTCATGCTGCCAACTATGTCAGCTGCCCTGAGGTCTTGGCGCCAGGCAGCTGAGCAGGCCACACTCACCAACGGTCACGTTGTTGCCAATGACAGTGGGCTTGGGCTTGCCATCGATGCTGTGCTTTGCGACATGCACCACCACGTTGTCTTGGATGTTGGTGCAGCTGCCCACCTTGATGCTGTTTACATCGCCTGCCCACAGCCACATGCAGGGTCGGAGCTGTCAGGGTGCATCCCAGCAGTTTGAAGGTCCAGCTCTAGCTGGAGGGTTAGGCTGGTGGGGGGAGCTGAACATACCTCGCAGCACCGCCCCATACCAAATGGAGCTGTTTGCACCAATGTGCACATCCCCCAGCACAGCGGCACTTGGCGCGATGAATACCCCATCCGCCTTTGTGGGCATCACAATCTCCTTCATGATCGGCAGGCGTGTGATGGCAGGTACTTGCACCACCTGCCCCATCGTCGGAGGTCGGGCAGGGTCATACTTCACTGGCGCCCAAGCAAGGTTAGGCTGCACTGCAGAGGCCGCATCGCAGGCCCGTAAAGACTAGCCGGCGCGGTTTACGCGATTTGATCAGCGGCAGCTCGGTAACTCACCTGTTTCCTTCACGGCACCAGGTCCCTGCACCATCGCCCCAAAGTGGTCTAGAGCTACGCCAAGGCTTCTGAAAAGGCTGCCCACCCCAGCCAGCGTCTTCTCTATGACCCCCGTAGGAGCGGGGAAGCGATATGGGTACAACGAGCCAGCATGGCGCAGCGACATTGCTACGTGGCGCTTGTAGAGCACGATACCAAGAAATACTCAGAACGAAATGTTTGCAAATAGCCTCCATGCCGTCAATTTCATCTGCCTGGAAGTCTATCCTGTGGAGGCGGTATCATTGCAGTAGCCTACCATTATAAAGCTAGCGATCCGACATGGAACTCTCTGGGGGCAAAACATAGGCGGACCCAACTAACAGGAAACCTACCCCTGGTAATTAAAACGACGCCGCGTCTCATCCACGGATTAAACAGAACTGTTAGCTACGCGGTGCAGTGTGTCTCATAACTTACAGTGCAGTGTGCAATGACGGCTCAAATGTTCGCACTCAAACTCATGCTTGTTTTGCTCATGCGGGCGCCGCCGCGAGCGGCCGCCGCGACCGACCTGGCCGAAAATCACCTGCTCACAGTCAGGGACAGTCGCCGCACTAAAACCGGTTCACATGGCATGGCAAGCCGATGTAGCAGCGCCCCTCCACACACGCACGGAAACACTGGAGGCTGGAGCGCGACGTAAACACTGTTGGTCCTGCAACTGCATCCGCCACTGGTCTTGCAGCTGCATCGGCTGTTCGGGCACACCAGCTCTGATGACGAACATGCATGTGCAGCCATCAAGCTGCATTGCTTGTCCTTGCCCTGCCGTGCACCATGTGGCTAACACCACCCCCTCTCAACCTCTACACCCTATCCTAGCCTCCCCCTCCCAACCTCTACACTCTATCCCAGCCTCATAAACACCCAGCCCAGCCCAGCCCAGCCCAGCCCAGCCCAGCCCAGCCCAGCCCAGCCCAGCCCAGCCCAGCCCAGCCCAGCCCAGCCCAGCCCAGCCCAGCCCAGCCCAGCCCAGCCCAGCCCAGCCCAGCCCAGCCCAGCCCAGCCCAGCCCAGCCCAGCCCAGCCCAGCCCAGCCCAGCCCAGCCCAGCCCAGCCCAGCCCAGCCCAGCCCAGCCCAGCCCAGCCCAGCCCAGCCCAGCCCAGCCCAGCCCAGCCCAGCCCAGCCCAGCCCAGCCCAGCCCAGCCCAGCCCAGCCCAGCCCAGCCCAGCCCAGCCCAGCCCAGCCCAGCCCAGCCCAGCCCAGCCCAGCCCAGCCCAGCCCAGCCCAGCCCAGCCCAGCCCAGCCCAGCCCAGCCCAGCCCAGCCCAGCCCAGCCCAGCCCAGCCCAGCCCAGCCCAGCCCAGCCCAGCCCAGCCCACCCCACCCCACCCCACCCCACCCCACCCCACCCCACCCCACCCCACCCCACCCCACCCCACCCCACCCCACCCCACCCCACCCCACCCCACCCCACCCCACCCCACCCCACCCCACCCCACCCCACCCCACCCCACCCCACCCCACCCCACCCCACCCCACCCCACCCCACCCCACCCCACCCCACCCCACCCCACCCCACTGTTCCGAGAGCTGCGCGGCGATGGAACACCCTTTCCAAGCGCTTCATCCTGGCTGGAAGCCACATACATGCTGGTAAGGGCTTGACTGTCATGACTGTGGTGATGGTTGTCTGCTAGCAATTTAACAGAAGGCCGGGCTTGGCGGGCTTGTGTGCAAGGTTGCCTCGCAAACAGTGCTGGACTGGAAACCGGGAACCTGGTGAAGGCTAAGGCAGGCCATCAATGCTCACGCGGGGTCCCGGGTACCGGCATCATCAAGGCCGCCGGAGAGGCGTGGCCAGTGCTGCACAGTTGCTGGTGCTCTTGTTGCTGTGAGTGCGACTGCGCGAACCAAGCTGCAGCTCTGTACCCGCCCGCAGGCACGTTGTGGGCGTGTGGGCGCGTTGTGGGCGTATGGGCATGCGGGATGTGGGCACGCTGTCATTGCAGCTGGCCACGCAGACTGTCTCCGTTTGTAGCCCTTTCTGCCACACAGAATTCTGCCGCTGGTCAGTGTCAGCAGCTGCCCCTGCCACCTGACCTGCCGAGTGTGCAGCGCCCTGGTCAACGTCAGCAGCTGCAGGCAGCGCCTGAGGCAGAACTCCAGCCAGCCGCGATGCCGGGGCAGCACCTACAAGGTGTTAGAGGTAGAGGTGTGCCAGTAAGGTCCCCCTCTAGAGTACCTCAGCGTGACGTAGTGCGCTCGTGGGCAGTGCTGGGGGCCTCAGTCTGGTCTCGTGGCGTGTCGCCTGCCTACAACCTTTCATCATAGGGTCCTCTGGACACCTCAAGCGCTGCCAGGGGCAGACGACCACAAGGGCCGCCCCAGCGGCACACAGCCAGCAGCCGAGCCCCTCCCAGCCCCCTGGCAGCAGCCCCCTGCCCCCACGGCTGTTCAACAGCCAAGGGGGCGGGTGCACAGCCTGGCAGGCCACACTGCAGCGCCTGATGGCACGCCCCACTGGACTCGCCCTGCCCTGCCGGCCCTGCTGCTGCATCAGAGGCAGCAGCAGAAGACGCAAGTGGGGCAGCTTCATGGGCACTGGCATCCCCTTCCTGCTCATGAAGGTGACCGGCTGTTGCAGAGGCAGGCTGCGCCGCTGCTGGCGTGCTACTGGCAGACAGGGCAGGAGCAGGGCAGGGCGAGGAGGAGGAGGGGTGTCTGCTGCGGCCCTCCTGCCCTCCCCCTCCACCCCCTCCACCCTGCAACCCTTACTCCTCCATGTCTCACAACGAGTTTGACTCAGAAACGCCTGCTGCAGCCCCTTGCCCTCCCCCTCACCCCCACCCTTTGAACCTCTCCTCGTGCCACAAAGGATTAGGGTGGGGTTTGGCCCAGGCCATGGCAGGCCTCACCGCAACATGCTGCACCCAACCCCAACCCCGAGGTTGACTCCCTCGAGGGCAGGGGGGCGGGCAGGGAGAGGGGCAAGGAGTCCATTGGCAGCAAGCCCCTAGCCATTGAGCCCCTTTGCCTTGAGCCTGGCAGCACGGCCACCCGCCCCAGGCCCCCTCCCTGACCCTCCCCTCTCAACCACACTGCAGCCCCTGAGCCCCCTCCAGCCTCACTGCCCCACCCCCTGCCCCCCGTGCCTTGCTGCTCAGGCCTCTAACAACAACTACCGGCTCATCTTCTTCATGGCCACCACTGCCAGTGTGGCCAGCTGCCAGCTGCCGGGCCTTCTTGGTCCAGGTGCATCAGGCGGCCCCTGACCCCCAGCAGCAGGCCGCTGCAGACCGGGAAGCAGCTCACAGCGCCCAGCTGGCCCGGCTGCAGGCAGCTGACACAGCAGCAAACACCACCCAACCCAGCAACAATAGCAGCAGCAGCAGCAGCAGCAGTCAGCCAGGCGGGGGGTCATAACAGGGGGTGGGCAGCAGGCAAGGCATCCGGGGTTAGTCGAGGGGGTGTTGGCTACCCTGACTGCTGCTGCCGCCCCCCCGCTGACCCGGCCTAGGCCTCAAGAGCGCAGTATGGCCCAGCTGCTGGCAGGCGTGCGCCACATGGGCCCTGACCCCTACCGCATGGGTCAGCCCTGCTCAGTGAGGGCCATGAGCCAGCTATGAGAGGCCCCCTTGCTGGCTCCCTGCCCCCTTGCCGCTGCCCCTTGTGCCTCGCGTCCGTACCTGGCCCCCCGCTGCAGCTGCTGGCCCCTGTGGTGAGGCCGTTGGCTGCCGCTGTGGCCTGCTGTGCATGCCCTTGAGGTGGTGTGTGGCAGGGCTGAGGGTACGCTGGTGGCCTGCCTGCCTGCCTGCCTGCCTGCCTGCCTGCCTGCCTGCCTGCCTGCCGTGCCCTCGTCACCTTCCTGGTGGCTGACCTGCTGGGCAGGCTGGAGGACCGGGAGGCCAGGGGGGTGGCAGCAGCAGGGGGGGCGGAGCATGGCGCTGCTGCTGGGCCCCCTGCCGCAGCTGCACCAGGCCAGCCAGGCCAGCCAGCTGTCCCGGCTGTCAGTCTCACCGTGTCCCTGCACGGCATGGGCCTCAGGACAGAGGTGGGCGCCGCCGCACTGCCGCCAAGGCACAACCTCCCTGAGGGCCAACCTCCCTGTGAGTCCCTGGGGGTGCGTGGCCTTGCACTGCCAGGCAGCCAGGGGGCTCAGGGGCCCCCCCCTGCCTCCCCCTTGGCTAGCACTGCAGCAGCACCCACTCAAGCTTCCAGCGCCTCCCCGCAACACACCTACAGCGCCAACACCCACCTACTCCGCCCTGCTCGCCGCCCCAGTGCCTGCACACACCCCTGCCTGCCCAGCTCCCCCCTCCCTCCTCACCTCCTTGTTGATGTCACCTGGGGTGAGGGCGCTGGCTGCCGCTGTGGCCTGCTGCGACCGCTGCTGCAGCACCCCACCCTCAGGTTGGTGCCCTGGGTGGCAGGAGTGGCAGGGGTGGCAAGGGGAGGGGTCGCAAGGGGTCCATTGGCAGCAGGCTTCCGGCCTGGACCGTTGCAGGAGGCGCACGGCTTGGAGGTGGGGTTTGGCAGGGTTAAGAGTACGCTGGTGGCCTGCCGGCCTGCCTGCCTGCCTGCCACGCCTTCGTCACCTTCCTAATGGCCGACCTGCTGGGCAGGCTGGACGACGGGGAGGCAGGGGGGTGGGCAGCAGCAGGGGGGGGAGAGCATATGTATATCATCATATCAGCAGCGGACCGTAACCCCGCCTCCTCCCGCTCCCCACCACAGCTCCCACCTAACTAGCACGGTGTGGTGGGGGGGCATGGGGAGGGGCTGGGAAGGGTGGGGAGGGCAGGGGGAAGCGTCTTGGGGTGTTGAGGGAGGTGGGGGCTGGTTAAGTAGGCAAGGCGTTGGCTGCTACTAGGGGAGACTCTGGGCTGCCCCTATCTGTCCCTGGTCTGACCCCGGCAGCACCCCTCACCCCCTTCCCCCCTGCCCCCTGCAGCCCCCGGACCCAGCTGTGCATGCGTCCTCCATAGCAGCCAAGCCCCATGCAGTCCACCGTGGTGTGCCTTCCTCTTGCCAGCGTGCATGGGGGAACACCTTGTGCACCGCCATGGCCGCCACCACCCTTTGCCCTGGCCTGTGGGGGCCCAGCGCTAGCCCCCAAGCCCAGCCCCACCAGCACTGCCCTCGTGGCTGCACACCTCATCTACGCCTGCCCTGCCCTGAGATGAGGATGGGCAGCTGCAGCTTGTTGGGTCATGTCTAGGCACCACAATGCTCCCCACCTCCTTTTTCCCCGCTTGTTGCAGGGCATATAGCACGTTCCCCATGGCTACCCCAAGGTTCCCCCCCCCCTGCCTCCCCCCTGGCTACCCCAGGGTCCCCCCCCCTGCCTCCCCCCTGGCTAACCAAGGGTCCCCCCCCTGCCTCCCCTCGAGCGACCCTACACAACTCAGCACTGGTGTTCGGTGTTCAGCAGGGCCGCCGTATTGATCTAATCAGACTTAAGCTCAGACTTCGCGTTGCCTCAGCGGTGCGCGCACAACATCCAAACTTCATGTCTCAGCAACCCGCCTCAGCAGCTTTGCGTTCAGCCTAGCAATGCGTGATTAGCTACGCAACAAGGCCCTCGACGGTCCTACCTAGCTTAGCCTTCCCCCATTGACTTGGGGGTTGGGCTGGAAGTATAAGGATGTTGGCTAGTACAGAGTACATCACATTAGGGCGGGGTGTCTTCCGGTAGTCTTCTCCTTGTCGATGAAGACTCTACTGCTACGTAGGACTGGCAAGGGCCCTGTTGCGTAGCTACTTACGCATTGCTAAGCTGAACGCAAAACTGTTGTGGTGATGGGGGAAGGTGGGCTCATTGCCACATTGCCGCACCTGTTTTCTGATCCAACTGTTGCTGCTGACACGCATGCTCGTGTAGGGTGATCCCTAACCCTAACCTTAGGGGGCCCCCCCCCTGCCTTCCCTTTGGCTACCCTAGGGTCCCCCCCCTGACTCCCCCCGGCTACCCTAGGGTCCCTAGCAGGTGTTGTGACATGCCCATGCCATGAGTTGAAGTCAGTGGGAAACAACGGGCAGTGTGCAGTGCAAGGCTCCTAACGTCATGTGTTGTGTGGGACGCTGGCGGTATGCTGGGCGATTGCATACGACTTGCATGCGAAGTCTTAATGGAAACTGCTGTATCTTACACTATATCGGGCTAGGCCCGTTCCGGAACCTGTTCAAGTAAAGGAGAAGAGAGAATATTGATTAGGGAAGGCCTCGATCAAATCATGTCTCTGGGGGAGGGTGTCACAGCTTGGGAGGGAAAGGAGAGGGTTAGGGGTAGGCCTGGAAGGAGGAGGAGGAGGAGGAGCTAGAGGCGGTGTATGGGAGTCTCGGGACAGGTCCATACCCAACAGTGCACCAGCCTTTGCCGCCCCAACCCCTGTGAAGAGCAGGAGAGCGAGTTGTTGTCTAATCTTGACACGAGCTGAGCAAGAACAACAAAGGCCGACCGCGGCATAGACCCGCCGCACACATGTCGGCATGTGGGCGCATTGAGAGAAGGAGTCTGTGCACCCTCAGTCGCTTAAGCTGGTGAAGGAGTGTGACTGCCGCCAGGGGGTGAGGGGGAGGAGGCCCCTACAGCCACTAAGGGGCCCGCACCCCCCCACCCCCCCCCCCTCCATCCCCAGTGCCTCGTGGCCTACCCTGCCGCCTCCTGCCCTGACTCTGTGGGTCCCACCTGCCCCTAGCATACAGCCCCACACACGAGCACGACCGGCGGCCCTCCGCACTGCATATCTACCTCCACTTCCCAGACACTACTGCTACTGCTGTTGTGGCGGCAGGTCAGGCGATGGAGGCGCCGCCCATGAAGGTGCGGGGGTTGGGCACCGAGCCGTTGAAGGAAGCGCCGCTGAAGTCAAAGCCAGGGTGCTGAACAGGGCAGGCGGGCAGGCAGGTGGGCAGGTGGGCAGGCACACGTAGGTCAGGGCCAAGCAGCTTGGCGTGCCTCATGGCCCCCAACAGACCCGCCTCCCTGCCCCCCTGCCCTGTTTACCTCTACCCCTCGCCCGCCACAGGCAGGCTGTTCCCCTAACCCCACGTCACCCACGCCACCACAACGCCATCCCACTTACCCTCTGCCCCCCCCCTATACCATGGGAGGGCCTGGGTGTGGCCACTGGGCCATGCCCCCCACAGGCCATGCCCTGCTTCCCTGTCATTGGCCATGTCTTCCCTGGCAGGTCCATGGCCAGGCCACCCACAGGCTGTGCCCATTTGGTTGCTGCCCAATCCTACACCACTGCCCTGGCCACTGACTAAGACCCAGGCCCCAGGCGCGCCGCCCACTGACTGCCCTGGCTTCTCTGACTCACTGACTTCCCTGACTTCACTGGCTTGCCGCCCACTGACTTCCATGCGCTGGCCTAGAAGCAGGTATAGGTGCAGCAGCGCCGGCTCCTCACTGCATCCTGCACATTACACCTTGGCCCACGCTACCATACCCTACCCCACTCGCCCCTGCTGGCCCCCCCCCGCCCCCCGCCCTGGCCCCGGCCAGCCTGACCTCCTGTTGGAAGCGCTCCAGCATGAGGCGCTCCGTGTCGCGCTGCTGTGTCAGTGGGTCCGCCTCGTGCCCCCGCAGCGCGCTAGGCCAGGGCTCGCCCTGCAACACACAGGGGGGCAGCAGGCCGGCTGCAGCAGCGTCAGACCTCAAACCTGGCGGCTGTGTAGCAGATGGGCTGGCCTGGGTCCTGGCGGCTGGCTGGCGGCGTCAAGAGGCTAAGCCTGACCCTGAGAGACACTGACCCTCATCTCAGCTGCTGTCACTAAAGAAAATGAAGAGGGGAAGAGGAAGAGGGGAAGAAGACGAATCCTGCAGCGCCGGCATTGACCCGCACCTCCCACCACCCACTGCTGTCACTGACCCTGACCCTGAAGGGCAGTGGCCTAGCAAGCCATACCGGCTGCTACTGCACCAGGATGGGCTGGGTGGCGGGGCACGGCGCTCACGCATGGACAGAACACGCTTGCATGAGGTGCAGTGGTGGAGGCGGTCCTAACCCTTAACCCTAACCCTAACCCTGACTGGTGGAGGTGGTCCATGGAGGCGGTGGGGGGAGAGGCCTAGGGCCGGGGGCCTTTGCCTGTGCCGCTGATACTGACACCGTCACCATCACTGCTGCTGGTGACACACTGCTGCTGCTGCGGGCTTCAGGTAAGGGGGACACAGGGGGGAAGGGGGGGGGAGCAGTGGCTGGGGCCTCAGGCATCAGGACCACCCCCCCACCCTGCGGCCCTGACCCTGACCCTGACCCTAACCCTGACCCTAACCCTGACCCTGACCCTGACCCTAACCCTGACCCTAACCCTGACCCTGACCCTAACCCTAACCCTGACCCGAACCCCGCCCCTGACCCTAACCCACCCCCTGACCTGCTGCAGCTTCTGCAGCGTGATGTGGAGGCTGCCGTCCTCTGCATCCCAGCAGGCAGCACACAGGCAGCGCTGACCAACTTCACCATCAGCAGCAGCTGCAGCTACAGCACCTGGCCAGCACCATGCCCTCACCATCCTGCCTCCTGCCAGCACCCAGCCAGATGTGACCCCCCTCTCAAACCATACAGTATTGTGCAATGTGTGATCAAGCTGCTGCCCACCTGGCCAGGCTGGAGGGCGCACCCAGACCCTGGGGGGCTGCTGCTGCCTGCATGGCCCCGGCCTTGGCTTGCATGAGCTTCCTAGCCATCACGGCCCACCCTGAGCTGCCCACAGACTGGCCTTGTGGGGCCAGGCTGGCGGTCATGGCCCAGGGCTGCGGTGCCGGACTCACCCAGCGTCCAGAAGCTCTCTGAGACCTTCACACTGCCGGATAGCTCGCCCTGCCAGGCAGCAGTGAAGGCCATGGGAGAGTGAGGCTGAGAAAGGGCAGTGGGCTCGTGTCATGCAGCCATGCCAACAGAAACGCAAAGTGCCAGTGATGAGAGGGGGGGGGGGGCAGTGGGAGGCAGTGAGGGGAGGGGAGGGCGTCGTGATGAGAGTGAGGGGGCAGTGAGGGGGCAGTGAGGAGGCAGGCATCAGCAGTCAAGGCCACACGCTGCTCAACATACAAGTAAGATGGAGTGACTTGCAGAGGGGCCTGGCGAAGGGCCTGGTTCAGCAGCTGCGCACCGCCAAGTATGGAGGGTTGGGCGACACGCCGAACTTCAAACTGTTCAGCCCGATGTCGCAGTACAGCTGCTTGGCGCGAACTCCTGGAGGGACCTGGACGTAGATGTTGACCTCGCTGAAGGCCTGATCCCACTCGTACACCACGCGACCCTGGTGAACGTACTGGTGGCGAGATGAAGGCGCTAGGCTATCGGCCATTGTTACATCCTAGTCGGACAGTCCAGAACCGTCAGTCGTTGGGGTCAGGCTTAAATGCCCTCCGTTCCCCATGCGGGGGGTGACGCAGGGACCCCACCCCTCCCTTCTGCCTCACCTCAACATTGCAGCGTAACTACAGTGGCACGGCCGCTGTCATGACCACGAGCACCATGGTGCAAACTCGCCAGCAACGTATCAGGAACGTGCCAGCATCGTCACCATTGTCATCGGCATGATGTCAAATAGCAGCTTATGTCTGCAGATGATGAAAGTTGTGACGGTCCCTGTAGGCTCACATTCAACTACTCCACGGCTGCCGTGCCATGACAGCTGGCCGACACCCTCCCTTGACCCCAGTTTTGCCTGGGCTAGCCTCAAGCCGAACCAGCAGGGCGCATGCATGCAGGGCACCACTACAGGTCACCATTGGGGTAATGAGTCCAGAGTGATGGGTTGTGTGAGGTGAGTAATGAGTTCAAACATAGCTGGTGCGGGTGCAGGCGGGCAGGCGGACGCTTTCTACCAAAGCTTGTCAGCAGAGGTTGCTGTTGACAACACTGCCGCAGGGCCTCTCTCCTCCCGACTGCCCGCACCCCATCCCACACCCTCTCCCACCAGCTGCTGTTGCTGCAGCAGTTGAGGATCGGACTGGGCGCCCCTGCCTGTGTCAATGCAGCCCTGCCTGTCAGGTCTGAGTCCGCTTCCAAGCGGCCCTAGACCCTGGCCCTGCAGGCCATAGCAGCATGGCGGCTGTGAGGCGCAGACACAACTGCGCTGTATGGGGTCGGGGGAAAGCCCGGCTCAGGAACTGTGCTGTGCTGAGCTGACCTGTTGACCTGGGTCGAATTGTGATGATCTGTGATGATCTGTGATGAGCTGTGATGAGCTCAGAGGTTGAGGCCAATGTGCAGCCAGGTGTGTAGGTGGGCAGGCAGGCACACTAGTAGGTAGCAGGCCATGCAGGTGGGGGTAGGTCTGGGGGAGGGGGAGGCTGGTCAGCAGGGGGCAGGCTGACAGAGGGGAGGAGAGCAAGTCCTGAGCTTGCTTGGGCGAGTCCACACAGTGTCACGCACAGTGTCATAGTGCAGGAGGCCAGTCATGCAGTTGAACCATGCATGTAGGCAGGCCAGGATGCCCCGACAGACCATGACCTGAGCCAAATGCCCAGCTGTGCCCCGCAGCTCCCTGCACCTGGAGCCTGCAGTCCGTACCGCACCGGCACCCGTCATGCAGCAGGGAGGCGGCCAGGCAGGCAGCGAGGCGCTGGGTTGCCCCATGCCCTGCGAGCTGCCCTGCCGCCCTACCTCCTGCCTCTGCCGTCCTACTGGCTTCCCTCTTGGTGCGACCTGCAGCGATGCTCCTCACCTGGTTCAGGAGCCCAGCCAGGCCGCTGCCACTGCCACAGGCAGCCCAGGGCTGGGTGTGGACACGGACAGTTTCACAGGCATATTTGCTGTAACCCGCCGTTCACATTCTGGAGACATTATGCGCCTTATATGCCAGGGGGCCAGAGCCAACCTCTCCGCTGGTATCGCCAGGCAGTGAAGGACCAGCCCCACCGGCTTGTGCATGGCATCGCCATGTGAAGTGAGTGGAGGCGAGGTGGCGATGCGACCTTGGCCCTCTGCGGCGAAAAGAGTGTAGCAGTGCGAAGTGCGAAACAATCGTGCATACTCGTGCACAGTCGTTGACAATCCTGCATGTCGTCGACGTCGGCTGGACGCATCGCCGGTGATATGTAGCAGGTTTACACATCGCGATGCTGCTTCGACCTGAGGAGAGCCAGTCGCCGCAGGTGTGCCCAGCCTACTGAAAGTTAGTGCACTGTCTCATCGTGTACTGCTAGGTTGATTGAGATGTGCAGAGCGCTGCGGCGGTCCCTTGCCGCTGCGCCCGCTGCTGCAGGCATGGTATTCTGCGAGCGAGGCGCAGCGGTACCACCAGTGCCGGCAGACACGGACAGTGCAGGAGCAGCTGACCAGGTAGCGCCGCTTACCAACACAACCAGAGGGCGAGCTGGCGGGCCACTAACCAGCAAAGCACACAAACCCAGTACACACCACAGAGGAGCTGAGGGGCGGACACCTTGTCAGGGTTTGGTGACTAACCCTGAGGCGGTGCCTGACCCTGAGGCCAAACAGCCTTACAGATCTGCTGGGTCTGCCAGACCCCACTGGGGCTTCCCGCAAAGTTGGTCGGGTGCGTTAGCCATACACATGAAACCGACCAAACAGCCTATAGCAGATGACCTGATGGCTGCTTCACAGTGCAGCTGGGTGTGCCACAGCAGCCAGCATGGCTGTGGTGGCACAAGGCCTGGTCCTGGTGGACAGGTCCAACAGCCGCTTGCTCAGCCGCTTGTATGCCTTGCTGCCTGGGTGGCCCAGGGCCCAGGGCCTAGCAGCGGGTTACCTCATGGCGGCACAGCGGGCGCAGCCCGGCATGCACCTTGCATTGCTCCGTGACCCTGCAGTGACAGCCAACACAGCACGGCCCAGGTGTGACCAGGCCACCAGCACAGCTCCAGGGGGCGCCGCCTGCTGTCCCTAAGGCGCTGCATGTCCAGAGCTGCATTGCAGTCCCTGTCCAGCCACCTGCCAGGCGGCTGGAGTGTGGAGGGGTGTGTCGGGCTTGCCTATACCAGCCTTGCCCTTGAGGGGGAGTGCAAGCTGGCGTCTGCTGACCCTGACTCAGGTCTAGGTCCAGCCTGATCAAAGCCCAGCCTGCTTACTGGTGGTGGTGATGCGGAGGAGGTGTTGGACGCAGTGCACAGCGTGGTGGCTACGACACGAGCTGGCTTGCCCCTACCAGCCTTGCCCTCGTCCGCGTCAGCCTCGGCAGGCTGGATGGCCTTGGCTGCCTGCTCAGCCTTGCTGCGCTTGGCTGGTGGGGGAGTGCTGGGCGCAGGCTCTGAGGCTGCTGGCTGTGTGGCCCGCACCCCTAGGCCTGTCCATCCCCTTGCGGTAGCACCGCAGGGGCACCCCACACCCCGCACCCCGCACCCCACACCTCACACCTCAGGTGCAGGCACCTCAGGCCCCCCCCCCCCCCCCCCGCGTGCCAATGCCAGCGTCGCCAAAGGAGCTGACCGCCAGCTTGATAGTGCATCATGGCCAGCGCCTCAGCCCCCTCCTGGCCAAGCTGCATGGCACACACTCGACCCACAGGGCTTGAAGGTCACACCTGGTCACACTGTGTAGCGCCCTCCACGCTCCAAGTAACCCGCTCCACCTTCAACACCCTTTACAACCCCGACCAGTCAGCAGCTTGTACCCAGCAACCCAACCACCTACACCCAGCAACCCAACCACCTGCACCCAGCAACCCAACCACCTGCACCCAACAACCCAACCACCTGCACCCAACAACCCAACCACCTGCACCCAGCAACCCAACCACCTGCACCCAGCAACCCAACCGCCTGCACCCAGCAACCCAACCACCTGCACCCAGCAACCCAGCCACCTGCACCCAACAACCCAACCACCTGCACCCAGCAACCCAACCACCTACACCCAGCAACCCAACCACCTGCACCCAGCAACCCAACCACCTGCACCCAGCAACCCAACCACCTGCACCCAGCAACCCAACCACCTGCACCCAGCAACCCAACCACCTGCACCCAGCAACCCAACCGCCTGCACCCAGCAACCCAACCGCCTGCACCCAGCAACCCAACCACCTGCACCCAGCAACCCAGCCACCTGCACCCAACAACCCAACCACCTGCACCCAGCAACCCAACCACCTACACCCAGCAACCCAACCACCTGCACCCAGCAACCCAACCACCTGCACCCAGCAACCCAACCACCTGCACCCAGCAACCCAACCACCTGCACCCAGCAACCCAACCACCTGCACCCAGCAACCCAACCGCCTGCACCCAGCAACCCAACCGCCTGCACCCAGCAACCCAACCACCTGCACCCAGCAACCCAGCCACCTGCACCCAACAACCCAACCACCTGCACCCAGCAACCCAACCACCTACACCCAGCAACCCAACCACCTGCACCCAGCAACCCAACCACCTGCACCCAGCAACCCAACCACCTGCACCCAACAACCCAGCCGCCTGCACCCAGGGCACCTGTGCTGTGCTGCGGTGTAGGCCCCACTGATGCCTACGCCGCCTGCCTCCACCCTGCGTTCAGTTTGAGACCTTGCGCTCCGCAGGCCTGAGCTGCAGCCCTGCATGGCCTCCTCACGGCCATAGGGCCATAGACCCACTACGCTACTTGCGCTACTTGCAGCGCCCCCTCCGGGCTAGAGCTCCTCCCTTTGCACGCGCTGGCGCTGCCGGACGAAGTAGCTTGCTTCCTCCTCTTCCTTGGGACATCAGCCCCTACACCTGCAGCACAGCTAGGTGCGGCCCAGGGCCATGGGGACCCCATGCAGGGCCCAGGTCAGGCACCACAGGCAACCTGCGGCTGGCTCCAGGCTGTGCTCCAGGCAGGTCAATAAATTACTTCCTAAACTCTAATATTTTTATAAACATAATTCACTAGGGCTCCAGGGTGTGGAAGAGGCGCTCCAGCTCCAGGTGCAGGGGCACTGCTGAGCTGGCACAGGCCCCCACTGACCCTAAGCCCAACACACACCATCTCTTCGCCTGCAAGGCCTGCTACCACACCCTTCAACCCGTATTGGAGAAGCGCTCCAGTGTGCACTCTCAAGCGCCCCACAGCCCCTCACCGCACCGGCAGGAACTCAGCCCACCGCCCCTCAGCCCACCGCCCCTCAATGGCCGCCCTGTGGGCTCAGCAGCCCCCTAGCAGGCCCTAGTAGCCCTGTAGCACCTGTGGCAGGGGTTGGGGCTGCAGCAAGGCTGGGGTGGGTACTTGGGTGCATGAGCTTGCTTGCTGCATGCAGTTGTGTCTGGCTGCAGCTGAAGCTGGCTCGGGTCATGTGGCTGTCAGCCGCACAGCCTATGGGGGGTTGCCCTGGGCCGTTGTAGCGGGACGAGTAGGCGCGCTGGGTCTGACATCCTTCACAGCTGCTGCTGGGGTCCTGGGGGAGGCCAAGAACTTAACCTAAATAACCGATTCAACCGCATCGTCACTCTCATCAGAACACGGGAGCCATGCCTAACTGCCCACTGCGCCCCTACAGCCGGCAGTGGCCCACAGGCCCCTGCACACACACCCAGCCCCACACCCAGCCCCCTGGCCCTGCTGCTGCTGCGGGGATAGGCTGGCCCCTGGCCCCTGGAGCAGTGGCTGGGGTGACTGCGGCTGCGGCTGATGCAGTGCCAGGGATGGGCTGGGCGGTGGCAGCCCCCGCTAACATGAACGGGGTGAGGCTGCAGCGTGTCATGGGCTGGGCTGCAGGCTGCCCCCCCCCCCCTCACCTGCTCCCCCCCCCCTGCTGCTGCCTGCAGGCGCTGCCTGGTGCTGGCTGGGCTGGGGTGTGGCGGGCCCCCGCCCCTGGTCCTTGACCTCGGCTGCGGTTCAGGCCTGAGCGCAGCGGCGCTGAGACAGGCCGGCTGCTACTGGGTGAGGGGGCAGGGGGCATGGGGCAGCCAGGGGCGGTGCTGCGGGCGCTGCAGCACATGCGGCTGGCGGCATGGGGCTTCACCCTGACCATGCCCAGGTCACGCAGGGGGGCACAGGTAGACAAGGCCGCGGTCATGCGGGGCAGCCAGGGGTAGAGCCTGATCCTACCTTGGGCTGGGGGGCGGGGGGCAAGAGGCAGAAGGCGCTTGAAGACACAGCGTGGGGGGGGGGGCCACCAGGGGCGCAGCGGCTCAGGCTCCACAGCGGCCACCAGGGGGCACCGCCAGCGACTGGGCTCTGCAGCGCCCCTCAGCAGGCAGGGTACCCCTGCCCCTAACCCTAACCCCACCCTCAACCCCCCGCCCCCCGGGCTGCACTGCCCCCTGCTGGATGCTGCCCCCCCCCCCCTGCCGCCCCCCAGCCCTGTCCAGCCCCTCCCCCCTCGCTTGCCCTGCCCCTGCCTGCCCGCTGCCCTGCCTGCCCCACCAGGTAGGAGTGGACATCAGCCCCGACATGCTGCACCTGGCTGCAGCGGCCTGCACTGCCCAGCTGCCAGGCAGGACAGAGCGTCCCGGGGGGCCTGGCACTGGCACCAGCTGGCCGGGCAGCAGCGGCAGCAGTCAGGGCGGGGGGGACCGCCTGGGTGCTGACCCAGGGGGGGGGGCCTACCAGGGGGCGGCAGGGGGCGGCAGGGGGGACTGCCTGGGGCTGCTGCTGCTGGACATGGGCCAGGGCCTGCCGCTGCGCACCTCACCACCCCACCCTGACCTCACCCTGACCCTGATGCACACTGGTCAGCAGCAGCGGCAGCAGCAGCAGCAGCAGCAGCAGCGGCAGCAGCAGCAGCAGCAGGAGGAGGGGGAGGGGGGGCGGCTGGCTTGCGGGCCTGCTGCCGGGCTGCCCCCAGCTGCCCTGTTGTTTGACGCCTGCCTGAGTGTGAGCGCGCTGCAGTGGCTGCTGCACCGCCCCCTGCAGCCTGACAGGGCGCTCACCAGCCTGCTGACCCAGCTGCACTGCGCCCTCAGGCCAGGGGCCAGGGCAGTGCTGCAGGTGAGGGCCAGGGGGGGGCAGGGGGCCAGGGGGCAGGGGTCAGGGGCCAGGGGGGGTCAGGGGGTCAGGGTCCAGGGGGGCCAGGGGGCTGGGGCCACGGGGTGGGGGCCAGGGGCCAGGGGGTGGGGCCTGGGTGGCGGTCCCTGCAGTGCATGAGGTGAGGCGAGCAGGGCGGGTGCGGCCCAGTGGCCCGATGGCTGGCGCCTGCTGGCTGTGGTCCAGGTGTACCTGCGGGGCAGGCAGGAGGCGGACAGGCTGCTGGCGGCTGCAAGAGCAGCAGGCTTCTGCGCTCCCTCCCCGGACCAGGTAAGCTCAGAGTGTCCGCAACAAGTGTGGGAGGGGGGGGGAGGGGGAGGGGGGGGACGAGGGGGAGGGGGAGAGGGAAGGGGGGGAGGGAGAGTGGGGGAAGAGGGGGACGAGGGGGAGGAGGAGGGCCTCAGAGTGGGACGCAGACTCCTTCCAGGCATAGTTAGAGCTGGTGTGCCTATATCCATGCCAAGTGGGGGGTGGGGGCCTTTCCGTGTAAGGCAGCAGGGAGACATGTGGCAGGCCTGAGGGACAGGTGGGCACGAGAGGGGCTCTGCTGCTCGTGCCAGCGCCCACCCACCCCCTTTGCCTCCAGAGGTTGGCTGGTCCTTACCTGAGCCCTTAGCCCTGCCTGGTCACTGGCACACCTCCCCCTCCCCCTCCCCTCCCTGCCTTCACCCTGCCCCTCCAGGCCGCGGCTGCAGTCAGGAGCGGCATGAGCTGCTTGCTGGTGGACCTCCCTCATCCCACTGCTGCACGCAAGTATAGCCTGGCGATGGTCAAGGCAGGGCAGGAGGGGCAGGAGGGGCAGGAGGGGCAGGAGGGGCAGGAGGGGCAGGAGGGGCAGGAGAGAGCTGCCTCGCGACACACTTTCCTCCCCGGACCCGCCCCAGCCTGCCCCTTAGCGGCGACCCTGGGCGGCACCTGCTCGCTATGGTGGAGGGCGGCAACCAGCGTAAACGCGTCCGGCCAAGCGCATATGCATCAGAGGGGCTCCGGCGACCAGGAGAGTGACCTCGCCGGGTCGCAGTGTGACTTGCGGGTGAAGCGCGAACACTTGCGCCACGCGCGACACCTGCTGCGACTACTCCAGCGATCAGCGCAGCTGCCCCAGGCCGCCCCCGGCTTGCTGAGTCCATACTGTGGGGAGGAGGAAGAAGTGCCGCCCAACAAAGAAAGTTCCAGCCGGGAATCGAACCAGAGACCTATGCATGACACGGAGCCTCGTTTTGATCGCGACGCTGGCGGCCACTGCAATGAAGGGAAAGGGTCAGGTCGCCGCCCCGGTCCTGCCCACCGCAAACTGGCCGCAGCTAGCCAGCCGCGTCAAAAGCGATTGCAGCATCCAGGTCATCAGGGTGAGGGGCTTGGGGGAGCAGCCCAGCAGGGGCAGGCATGGGATGAGAGCAAAGGGCAGCACCCAGGGCCCCCCTGCGAGCCAGCAGCAGCAGCAGCAGCAGCAGCAGGCAGTGCCAGCCACCCCCCAGTTGTGTTGCTGAGGCAGGTGCTGGGGGTGCAGCAGCCAGCACCTGGGACACGTAACCCGGGACGGGGCCATGGCGAGGAGGGGCAGGGGCATGTGGGTGCAGGTGCCTGGTCCTTCTCTGCCCATGTGGCCGACAACAGGCTGTGTGCATGCGGAGGCTCCACCACCGTGCACCTGCTGCTCTGCCCCCCCCCGCCTGCCCCCCTCTACCTGGCAGCTGGCGAGGTGGCTGAGGCCGAGGCTGGCGAGGTGGTGCCGTCGGCAACATGTCAGCGGCGAGAGCAGCCAGGCGGCAAGGCCAGGGGCGGAGGAGGGGCGCTGGAGGAGCGGGAGGGGCAGGGGGGGCAGGCGGAGGAGGTGACATCAGCAGTGCAGGCGGCTTGCCTGGACTTCTTGTGTGAAGCGCTTCAAGTGACACCACAGCAGGTGAGGGCGCTGGCGGACAAGGGCTCAACAAGGCTCAACGCCTCGGGGTGCTGCTGCAGGGCTGCATCGACTCGCAGACGTCTCTTTACAACGTACTCGGGCTGTGGCGACTGCTGCGGCGGTGGCGGCGGTGGCGCTGGCGGTGCCTCTTGGTGTGAACCTCTTTCTGTTGTTCACGCACGTTCATTGCGAGCTGCGCTGCTCTGATGCAGGTGCAGGTCGCATCCCTCCTGCCTTGGTGTCCGTCAAGCGACGCCGACCGCGACCAGTGGCCGTTGCACTGGCAACACCATCCCGGTCATCCAGCTTCGCAACTTGGACAAGTGACAGGCAACGGCCCGCCACCCGCCACGAAAACTCAGCTCCGCCCCAGGCAGTCCATGCCTAGCGATAAATACATTGGGGCGAGGTTGTCACACCATGGCGAACCGCTATCTCTCAAGCTTGGCTGCGGAGCGGACGCATCGCGCGCGCGAGCCGATGTACTAGCCGTGGTAAGGAAGAGGAAGTTAAGCGGGTGGTTGCTCATCGTGCAAACTGCAGGTCGTCAACCATTGCCTCGCACACCACCAGCGATAGTCTTACTTCACTCGTCTCACCCGTCTTGTGTTGTTCACCTATGTAGCCTCGACACTATGCGCTACACATCTGCGCCACAGGTCGGGACCGCGGCCTTGTTGCCCCCCACGCCATTCCCGCCATACAACGTTCTGCACCAGGTTTGGCATGCAAACTGCCGTCACGAAGCGCCGGCCCCTACAACGCTGCCACCCTGCCCGTCAGCCACAGCGACCGCAGCAGCGTTGCACGGCGAGGAAGAGATGCAGGCCGTGTGCGCTGCCGGGTCCAGCTTGGCAGGGCGGGGCGGGGAGATGGCAGAGAGTCGCTGCGACCTTCCGGCCACGTTGAGATTGTGCGCCGCTAGGGTCGCGTACGTTGTGCAAGCCGCTGTACGGGCCCGTCAGTCGCTCGTTGCCCTGCACCTCACGCTAGCGCTGTCCCCTGTCTCTGTGGAGACCGCACGTGCGGAGCTGCTGTTGGGGTGTTTCGGTTCCTGCACCCACACCTCACAAGCTGAACAAATCCAGGCGCTGAGGGCCGAGCTGCTACGCTGCACATGACAACCTGGTATTAGCTCTGCCCCATGCAGGACTCTGCCCCCGCCCCTCCCCCTCCCCCTCCCCCTGGCGGCCAAGCAGCCTAAGGGCTGACGGCTTCAGCGGTGTAAGCCACATCGACTCTGCCCCTTGAAAACTACGTCGCTTCCTGCCACGCCTCGATGTGGCTCGCCTGGCATGACAAAGATGTCTAGGCCAGCGCCCACGTCGCCGAGGAATGGCAAGCTGTTGCTGTGGCATTTGTGTGACGCGTCACGCAATCTCCGGGGCCGGCCCGGTCTCCCCCGGAACGAAGTTCTTAGCGGCGTCCCAATAGTGCGAGACGCCGCGCATCGCGAGCACCTGCGCCAACACCACTCGCAACACGGGGCTGCCCGACAATTGAGGCCCTAATAGCTGCACCAAGGGCTGCACCCAACCACCCAACCACCCTCGCAGCCAAGGGTGCATGCCACACACTGCGCGCAATACACAGCGCCTGCACCCTGCCCCCTCTGGCGCCTCCCGGCTGACCTGCTGCGCGTGCTCCTGCGTGCTGCAGGTGTCCATCTTGAAGCCCTCAAACGCCGCTTTCTTCACCACGCCCTGCCAGACCTGCGTTAACACCAGGCACAGCGCCCCTCTGGCTGCACCTCACGCTTGTCACACCCCCCACCCCCCGAGGCCATGCGCAGCTCCATGCAGGGCAGGGCGAGGCAGTGGTCTGTTGGCAGCCCAGCAGACTTGACCCCTGTCCATGCCTGCTGTGCCATTGGGCTGGGCAAGGGTGGGGGGAGGGGGGTGCTGGCCCTGATGCCCCCCCTGCTCCCCGCCCTGCCCCCCTCTCCTCCCTCTGCCCTCCCCCCCTGCCCCCTCTCCTGGCTACCTCTAGGCCATGAGGCTATGAGGTAGGTGACATCTTCTCAAGCGGCTGCAGCCGCTGCCTTGCCTGATGCTTTGCAGTGGCTAGGAGGAGGGCAGCGCCCCTGATGCCCCTGCAGCTCCCCCCTAGGCCCCCCTGGGGGTTAGGGGGCAGCCTGCAAGGCCCGCACCCCCCCCCCCTCGCTCTCACACCCCATCATGTCCCCCGCCCTGCCCACTGGTGCTTTAACTGGCCCCTGGACTCACGCTGCTCACAGCTGCACTCCACCCCAATGACCCAGCCCCTCCCATTCCCCCCTCATCCCAAGCTGCCTCCAGCTGCCCCCACCCACACCCCACCCACCCCCGGCTGCCCCCACCCACCCCCAGCTGCCCCCACCCACCCCCAGCTGCCCCCAGCTGCCCCCACCCACCAGGTCGCAGGTGTTTGGCGCTGTGTCCTCATCCTCCCCCTCCTCCCCTTCCTCCCCCCCGGCTGGGCCGCCATGGCCCCGCCCTGACTTGGCCTGCAGCCAGGCAGCCTGGGTCAGTGCTGGAGGAAGGAGATTGAGCTCTGACCAACAGACTTCATAAGTGTACTCGAGTGAGGTGTGAGCCAGTTTCAGCTCTTGCTCTTCAGCTGGGCCATTACTGTTGTCGGGTCAGCTGCTCCCCCTCTATCAAGGGCTGTCCTGGCTCAAGTCATGACCCTGGCAGGCAGCGCCCAGCCGCGCCCTGCCCTGTGCAAGACTAGTGACTATTGGGGGGGTGCAGGTGAAGGGGGGGAGGGGCAGGGGCCAGGACTGGGAGCAGGCCAGGCTGCACTCCCTGTCACTCCCTCCTGTCACTCCCTCCTGTCACTCCCTCCTGTCACTCCCTCCTGTCACTCCCTCCTGTCACTCCCTCCTGTCACTCGTACAGTGGGCGGCCCCCTGCAGCAGCGCCTGGCGAGTCTTGATGGTGATGGTGATGATGAGGACGCAGGGGAGGAGTGTGCAGGGGTTCAGGGGGAGGGGGGGGAGGGGGCCAGGAGGGGCGCAGACCAGGGGCCACCTCTTCCACGCAGTCCAGCTCATCAAGCCGCTGTGGAAGTGTGAGGTGTGAGGTGTAAGGTGTGAGGTGTGAGGGTGGTGACGCACCTGCAGCTGCCAGTCTATGCGGCGCAGCATGAGCTTGGCGTAGCGCTTGGTGGCCTTGCGGCAGCCCTCCACCACCACCAGGCTGAAGTCAGGGGCGATCAGGGCGGTGCCTGGGGCAGGGGGGAGGGCCGGGGGGGAGGGGGGGTGGAAGGGGGGGGGGCAGGGGGAGGGCAGCAGCCAGCCAGAAAGATGGGCAGGGCAGCGGCAGCGGCAGCGGCAGCGACAGCGACCGGGTCATCCGCACAGCATCCAGGCTGCAGCTGCTGCGGCGGCAGCGACCCTCACACCTCCCCCACACAGCGTCAGGGCCATCACGACCAGCAGCCCCCTGGCCTGCCCTCATGGGGGTCAACGAGCCAGCACCCACCCACCCCCTGCCCTGCCCCGCCCTGCCCCTGCCCTCCCTGCCCCCACCCTTGGGGCCAGCCCAGGCAGCCCCGGCTGCGTGTGGCGCACCGCTCATGTGGTTCTCCCGCGCGTTGATGTCCACCTTGATCTTGTTCAGCTTGCTGTCCAGGCGCCCGATGCGGTACACACTGGTCAGCACCTCCAAGCCTGGGGGGCAGGCCAGGGCCAGCGTGGCAGTGGGGGGGGGGGGGCGGGGCAGCAGCAGCAGGGCTGGGGGGGAGGGGAGGGGCCAGGGGTAGTGCCGGGTGGGTCAGGTCAGGTCATGTCGGGCGCTGCCGCCTCACCATTGTCGTCAAACAGTTTGCGCAGCTTCTTCTCCTTTCGCTCAGCCGGGGTCAGCGCCCGGCTCAGGTTGCGGTCGTCATGCGCTGCCTGGGGGGTGGGGAGACCAGGGGCAGCGGGACAGGCCAGGCAGGGGCAGCAGCAGCAGCAGCAGGGCTGGACAGCAGGGAGAGCAGCCTAGGGAGGAGCTGGACCCCGGCTTCCTGCCCGCCCTTTGCCCCCCTGACCCCCCTGCCGCCCCCTGCCCTCCCTCGTCCCCCTGCCTTCCCTGCCCCCCTGCCCCCCCTGCCCCTGTTGGCCCCACCTGGCGCTCCTGCATTTGCTTCTTAGTCTCCAGCTCCAGCATTGTGGGGTCAGCCACAGCCTGCAGCAGCGCCAGCAGGCAGCAGGGCAGCAGCAGGTCAGCAGGTCACCCACAACGCCTCAGCCACGGCCCCCATGGCAGCCTCCACGCCCCCCTAGTGCTCCCCCCCTCCTTCAGTTCCCCCCCCCCTTCAGGCTGGCAGCTGGAGGCAGACCAGGCAAACCAGCAGCGGGTACAGGCCCAGCCAGCGCGGGGGGGAGGCCCTACTGGCCAGGGCTGGGGGGTTCCTGCGGTTGCTGGCCTGCCCCCCCCCCCCCCCCCGGGCCTGGGGCTGGCAGGGCTGGGCTGCAGCTGCCCCACACAAGCTGGCCTGCTCAACGTGAGCAAGTGGGTTAGGGTTGGTGGTTAGGGTTTACGGTTAGGGTTAGCAGTTGGGGTCAGTGATTAGCATTAGCAACCAGGGTTGGCGAAACAAGGCAAAGCGGGGGCAGCAGCACTTAGAGCAGCCTCCCCTGCGGCCCCCCCTGCCCTGCCGCCCCCCCCCCCCCTCAGCCCTTGCCTGCAGCGCTGCAGCACCCACCCCACCTGCTCGCCCAGCACCCGGTACAGGTTAGACAGCTTGACCTTGGCCTTGGGGGGCTCCAGCAGACCCTGCCTGCGCCACACACCCCCCACACATACACTGGGGGGCAGACAGACCAGCCACCACCCTGTGGGACCTGATGCACTCTCAGATGGCGCTGAATGCCTTAGAACTCCCTCCCCCTTCCTCCCCCTCCCTCCCCCTTCCCTCCCCCCTGCCTCCCCTTCCCTCCCCCTCCCTCCCCCTTCTCCCCCCTCCCCCCCCTCACCTGATGAGGTCCTGCTTCTCCTTCTCTCGGGCCTGGCGGCGCTGCGTGCGCATCTTCTTCAGCTCCTTGGCGGTGAGCTTGAGGGGCTGGGGGGGCGGGGGGGGCGCCTCGCTGGGCGGCTCCAGGGGTACCGGGTGCTCCACAAACAGTGTGATCTGAGGCAAGGGGGGGTAGGGGGGCAGGGGGGGAGGGGGCCAAGGGGGCAGGGTAATGGGGCAGGGGGGGAGGGGGCCAAGGGGGCAGGGTAGGGGGGCAGGGGGGGAGGGGGCCAAGGGGGCAGGGGGGGGGGGCAGCAATGTGCAGTGCAGTGCAGCAATGTGTCGAGACTGGCTAGGCAGGTGCAGGTCAGCGGCTCTGGCGAGTCGTCTTCCAACCCATTCCTTGTGTGCCTGCTAATGCGGCAGGATGGGGGGAGGAGCAGGGGCAGGGGGAGGGGGGAGAAGGGGTGCGGAGGGAGGGGGGGAAGGGGAGCAGGGCCAGGGGTGTGGGCAAGTGGAGGGTAGCCAGTGGTAATGCCCCCCGCCCCCCGCCCCCCGCCCCCCGCCCCCCGGCCCAGCTGACCTTTGCCTCCTTCAGTGTTGGTCTCAGGCCCTGACTCAGCGGCTGCTCCACGTCTGCCTCGTAGCTGCCGCTGGCCAGCAGGGCGCGGTCCCACCACTCCACCTCAGGCACCACCTCAGGGGGCTCGGCAGCGGCAGCAGCTGCAGCACAGGCCAGACAGGGCCAGCGGTGGGGGGGGAGGCGGCTGGGGGAGGGCCGCTGCTGCTGCTGCTGTTGTTGTTGCTGCAGTATGGCGGTCCTAGCATCTGGGAGGGTGAGTGGGAGGGGGAGCGGGAGGGTGAGGGGGAGGAGGGGGGGGAGGTGGGGGGTGGAAGAGGGGTGCTGTGGACGGCTGTGGAGCCCAGCCCCGCCCCCTCACCTGCTGCCGCCTCCTCAGCCGCCCGGGCGCCGGCCAGTGCTGCCGCTGAGCCCAGTGTGGGCTCCCCTAGCGGCATCAGGTTGGGGTTGAAGCCCTGGGCAGTGGGTCAGGCAAGGTCAGGTGGGGGTAGGGGCGGGGGCGGGGGCGGGGGCGGGGGCGGGGGGATGGTGTTGGGGGGCGGGTGCGGGTCGCTTACCCCCGCCTGTTCTGCTCCTTGCGGCCCAATGGGCCCCCTGGGCAGGCGGGGTGCAGCCGCTGCTGGCTGACTGTCGCGGCCGTAGCGGGCCCGCAGCCTGCAGCGCAACCACACAGCCAGGCCGGCTGGCGACACCCCATGTAGCCCCCCGCACCGCGCACCCCACTGCCCGCCCTGCTGTGGGCCGCTGAGGCTGGTCGCAGCTGCAGGGGCTGAGGGCAGGAAGGCAAGCAGGCTGGACCCGCCGCTGCCTTCCCACTGAGCCCCTTGCCCCACACTGCTGATAGTCAGTGTCTGCTGCTACCCTACCCTACCTTACCCTAGCCTAGCCTACAGCCTGCCCTTCCCTTCCCTTCCCCCGCCCCTCCCCCTGTTGCCTGTCCTTGCCTGCTCCTTGCCTGCTACCCCAATCCCCTGAGGCTGCCCCCCACCCACCTT
>JASKMD010000016.1:5236795-5331004 GCA_030144725.1 Haematococcus lacustris
GATGGGGGCTCAGGGGAGGGTGGGGGAGGTTCAGGCGATGGGGGCTCAGGGGAGGGTGGGGGAGGTGCAGGCGATGGTGGCTCAGGGGAGGGTGGGGGGAAAGGCGATGGTGGCTCAGGGGAGGGTGGGGGGGAAGGCGATGGTGGCTCAGGGGAGGGTGGGGGGGAAGGCGATGGTGGCTCAGGGGAGGGTGGGGGGGAAGGCGATGGTGGCTCAGGGGAGGGTGGGGGGGAAGGCGATGGTGGCTCAGGGGAGGGTGGGGGGGAAGGCGATGGTGGCTCAGGGGAGGGTGGGGGAGGTGTAGGTGGAGGAGGGTTGGGGAAAGGGGGTGAAGGAGGAGGGGCTGGTGAGGGAGGTGCAGGAGCAGGAGAGGGAGGGTTGGGTGGGGGAGCAGGTGGGGGTGGTGAGGGAGGAGAAGGAGAAGGAGGAGGGGGGCTAGGGGGAGGTAAAGGTGAGGGGGGGGCCGGAGATGGGGGAGGAGGGGAAGGAGGAGCAGGGGATGGGGGTGGAGGAGAGGGGGGTGGAGACGGGGGTGGAGGCCTAGGGGGTGGGTTCAAGACACCTGCAGCATTTGGTGGATTAGGTGGGGCTGGAGGGGGTGAGGGAGGGCTGGGGGGTGTGGGGCTAGGGGGGGGGGTTGGTGGAGAAGGGGAAGGAGGGCTGGGTGAGGGAGGAGGCGGTGCTGGTGAGGGTGAAGGTGGAGGAGAAGGGGGTACTGGCGGAGGAGGAGCGGGGGGGGGAGATCTACACAGGCACACAGCACAGCATGAACAGGTTGTCAGCACACGACACATCTGCTAACCGCACCGACTACAACGCGTCACTCACGGTGGGGGGCTAGGGGATGGAGGATTTGGACCAGGAGGGGAAGGAGAGGGGCTTGGAGATGGCGGAGGAGGTTGTGGGCTAGGGGGAGGTCGCGGTGAGCGATGCGGGCGAGGAGGGGGTGAGGCCACGGGAGGAGGCGAAGGGATGCCAGTTGGGGTGGGAGGTTGGGGAGGAGATGGGGGACGACGGATTGGACGTGGAGGAGCTGGTGGTGGGGACTGGAAGTTGGCGACGAGGTCAACTTGGCATCCTTGGAAGGGCATCTGATAATCACGGAATAGCGAACCATTATTTGCGCCCAGGGCGACACGGCTGCAATTCACACTCGACAAATAAGTTGGTCAGTTGCGGGAATCAAGAGACACGGGCTAAGTACGGGCAACTGCTTACTCACCAACCCCGCTTCATGTTCCTCAGTGAGACGGCAGCAATGCCTGAGGAAAATGTGTCCAACCTGCAGCCAATGGAAGGTGTAGCTGTGAAAAGCCTGAAACTGACAGACGTGTCCAGCTACATGTCAGTACTTGCCAAGCCTGGGAAGCGTACAATTCCAGTGTCGCAATAATTGTGGGCCAGGTTGCATTGATAGGTCTTGAGCCGTTGTAGAACAGAAAGGGGGTGGCATCCCCAGCACAAAAGTCGTGAAGACGGACGGCCACTGGGGTACCCACTGTTGACACATAGGCTCCCATTGCCCTAGTGACCTGTAGTCAGGACAGCTGGACAGATAAGGGCAGGGACACAAGACTTAGCCATACTGCGTGTACTCACATCGTCAGCAAAAGCTGTAGCTGTTGGCATCAGGTCGGTGGCGGTGACATCCAAGCCTAAAAGGCTCGCGTAGTCTCGCAGAAGCAGGCTTGAATAGCAGGATGGCGGCGCTGTGAGGTCGCTAAGGATCAGATCGGCATCTGAATTTGCCAGGATGTCGGAGATGTTTCCGCCACTGACCACGAGCGAGTACATGTCAAGGCCGTAGAACTTGATGGCCAACGTGACGCGAGGAAGGGCGGAGGGGTCCAAAGGAGAGTTAACAATGCTTGGAGGGGGGCGTGGTGGGAGCAAAATCGAAGGAGGCGATGGAGGAGGGATGTCTTGCGCTAGAGCTCCTGCAAAGAACAGCCAGGAGGCGGCTTGTACTGCCTAGAACTCGCGGTAACGAGACGTGCCAATACCGACCTGCTAATATGGCAAGGAAGCATGCAGCGGTGCATCTGGTCCGGTTCATCTTGTCGACGCCTACTCTAAGCTTTGCGGAGTCGATCTTAAGCTCGGCGAAGTAAACACATCTAAGCCACTAGGTAGCTATGTATTCTTTGTTGCTTTGTGACTGCTCTGTCCTGACTCGACTTATGTATTGCTGTACAGCCAGTAACCGCAAACTCGGTTGTTGGTTAGCCATGCACTCTGTACATCAGCTGGTTTGGAGTGTGCAGCGATGTTCTTAACTTACGGCAAAATGTAGAGTCTACAGTCTAGCCTGTGTATGAAACTCAGGTGGACCCAACTAACAGAAACTATACGCATGTTATGTAATACGACGCCGCGTCCCAGCCACGTGCATTACTTTTGATGCAGATCCCCGGGAAAAGAGCTCTGTCAGCTACGCGCTGCAAATTGTCTTACCAACTATCGTACAGTGCGCTGAGCGCAATGGCGGCTCAAATGCTGGCATTCAAATCCATGCATGTTTTGCTCATGCGGGCCTCGCCCGGACCGACTGCCGCGACATACCTGGCCCGGGAGCACCTGCATACAGTACGGGACAGTCGCCGCAATTAAACCCTCCTCATGGCATGCCAAACCTATGCAACTGAGCAATACGGATGCCCTGGCCACTCTGCAAGGCCCCACAAGGTGTGTAGGCCATTGCCATGTTACCTTGCTGGACAGGTTGTGTCCTCTGTCTAACGCCTGCCCTGCGCTTGCGTGGTGACTAACCCTAACCCCCTGCTGCTCCTCAACTAGATCAACACGTGGAGGGATGAGCAGCCTAGGGGCTGCACAAGCACCAGCTGCCAGCTGCTGCCGTGGTGGGGGAGTAGGAGGGGTGAGCAGCTCAGGGGTTTCACCCAACACCTGCTTCTGCCTCCCGCGCATTCCCTGGCTCGGCCAATGTGTTGCGAATGTGGGCAATGACAAGACCCTTCAGCTCGGGCGTCAACCACCCCTTCATGACCTCCTGCTGGTGGAAGCAAAGGTAAGCTTGCAGCTCCTTGACAGGTAGCTTGTTGGCCTCCTCGACAGTGGTGTGGCTGTAATCGCGCTCATCATAGGTAAGAGCATAGATTGCTGCCTGTCTATGCTGCCCCTCATGGTCTTCCACATCAACCACCACCTGCCCCACCCTATGAGTTGTTGCTGCTGCTTTCATCTCCGCCTTCGCTATCCGTAGGGCTCCGGCTCAAGCACAATTCTGCCCAGTAACGCCACAACGCAGATCTTCACCAACAGGTCTGTGTCCTTGAAGTAGCCACTGCTTCATAGCTCCCCCCAATGCTGAGCCAACACTCTGATGACCAGCACCCTGTCATGATTCTTGCAAGTGTAGCCATTGAACTGCACGTGCATTGCTTCGGCTCGCCGCAACTGAGCTGCATACACAAGCCTTGATAAACATTGCTTGGCCTGAACTAGCCCTGCCCTACACCATGTGCCAATGCCCAGACCAGACCAGACCAGACCAGACCAGACCAGACCAGACCAGACCAGACCAGACCAGACCAGACCAGACCAGACCAGACCAGACCAGACCAGACCAGACCAGACCAGACCAGACCAGACCAGACCAGACCAGACCAGACCAGACCAGACCAGACCAGACCAGACCAGACCAGACCAGACCAGACCAGACCAGACCAGACCAGACCAGACCAGACCAGACCAGACCAGACCAGACCAGACCAGACCAGACCAGACCAGACCAGACCAGACCAGACCAGACCAGACCAGACCAGACCAGACCAGACCAGACCAGACCAGACCAGACCAGACCAGACCAGACCAGACCAGACCAGACCAGACCAGACCAGACCAGACCAGACCAGACCAGACCAGACCTGACCAGACCTGACCTGACCTGACCTGACCTGACCTGACCTGACCTGACCTGACCTGACCTGACCTGACCTGACCTGACCTGACCTGACCTGACCTGACCAGACCAGACTGGGCTGGGAGGGGGTGGGACGGCAGGGTTAGGGCTGGGAGGGGGTGGGAGGGGCAGGCTGGGGCTGGGTGGGGGTGGGAGGGCGGGGCTGGAGCTGGGAGGGGGTGGGAGGGCGGGGATAGGGCTGGGAGGGCGTGGGAGGGCGGGGATGGGGCTGGGAGGGGGTGGGAGGGTAGGGCACGACTGTTAACGTCAACATCCTGATGTTTGGGCCTGTTAACGTGGTTTAACAAATGTTTAACGTAACGTTATCGCCTTGAGCCTAACACCCTGACAACCAGGAGTTCGATGGGGGTTTGGTAGAGGTCTTCCGTTACATAACATACACGAATGTGCAACAAAGCACGCTCCCGACATTATAAGAGCCAGGCAATAGGCTTCATTGAGTGGGCTTTGCCTCCAAGCCGCTCAGCAAGCCGCTGAGTAAGCCGCGCAGCCATTGTGGTACTTTTGTTGCAGCGGTTTTTGACACGGCTAGTTGCGCCTAGCATAGCAAGCACACAAGCTTGACTAGCTCGTTGACCTTTATTAATGCTGATGTTGTAATCTGCCTCCCGTCGCGCCATCAATCAGGTCTCCCATGAGGACCCCCGCTGTACTGCGCCACCTCTCTGGGCACCTTTGCGTACCTGTGCGCTCGCACTGCACGCGTGCTAGGAATGCTTACAGTGCTATTGCTAGGTTGTGCAGCGTGGGCCGCAGCGCTGGCAGCATCAATTGCACCACGCTGGATGCGACAAGCCCAGCCACCACAGCAGAAACATCAGCAGGAACAGCAGCTGGCGAGCAGCCCGTAACCGCTGATGGAGTTCAGCCCGCTGCGGCCATGCCTGTTTTTCCCAGTTAGCGTGTGCTCTCCGCAGAAGAAGCAGGCACAAGAGCAGCCCCGACCTGCCAAGGGTCGCGGGATGGGGGCAGCGGGCACCTGGAGCAGCTGAGCTAGACATGCATGATATGCATGCATTCGATGACCAGCCCCAGCCCCAACAAAAGCCTGGGCCGTCTTGGGTCAAGTGGGCTATCCGCAAGGAGCGTTCTGACGCTGCAGCCCGTTAGAATGAGACACAGCGTCAGTTTGACTATGTCGCCTCAGCTCCTGCACATGAGCAGCTTCTCAAAAGCAAGAGAGGAGCCCTACAGGCTGCCATGCAGGAGCAACTTGACTTAGCTTGGGAGCAGCATGCAGCACGGCATGCAGCAAGCTCAGCTGGACCGTCACCATTGCAGCAAGTGGAGAGACATAAGGTAGAGTACATCGATGTTCATCATTGCTTTTCGCTAACTGTTTGGACTGGCTGCAAGGAGTGTGCAAACCCGTTGCACTTCTTTTGTTGGCCAAGCAGTTGAATCCAGGTTCATACTTGGTATGACATCGGTCTCATGCGACACTACTTCTCCTTGTTTGGTGGAGGTGTCTCCATGGCAGGTAAAGCTGCCCTCTGACATGTGCTAATGTTCATGGTTTGATACCCAGCCCTGCCCCACCCCTCCCAGCCTTGCATTGCCCCTCCCCTCCCTGCCCGGCCCTGCCCCACCCCCTTTCAGCCTTGCCCCACCCCAGCCCTGCCCCACCCCATCCCATCCTTACGTTGCCCCTCGCCGCCTCAGCCCAGCCCTGCCCAACCCCCTCCCATCCTTGCGTTGCCCCTTCCCTCCCTGCATAACCCTGCCCCACCCCCTCCCAGCCCTGCCCCACCTCCTCCCAGCCTTGCGTTGCCCCTCCCCTCCCTGCCCAGCCCTGCCCCACCTCCTCCCAGCCCTGCCCCACCCCCTCCCAGCCCTGCCCCGCCCCACCTTCTCCCAGCCCTGCCCCACCCCCTCCCAGCCTTGCGTTGCCCCTCCCCTCCCCTCCCTGCCCAGCCCTGCCCCACCCCCTCCCCGCCCTGCCCCACATGGTGCATGAGCAGCAGCAGCAGCAGGCTGTAGTGTTTGAGCAGCAGTGCATGGACAGCAGCAGCAGGCTGTAGGTGTGTAGCAGTGCAGATAGCAGCAGGCTGCAGGTGTGCTGCAGTGCATGAGCAGCAGCAGCAACGAGCAGCAACAGCAACAGGCAGCAGGGCATGTGCTGTAATGCACGAGCAACAGCAGCAGCAGGTTGTAGTGCATGAGCGGCAGTGCAAGGACGACAGCAGCAGTGGATGGGCAGCAGCAGCAGGCTGTAGGTGTGTGGCAGTGCAGGCTGCAGGTAGCAGCAGGCTGCAGGTGTGCTGCAGTGCATGAGCAGCAGCAGCAGGCTGCAGGTGTGCTGCAGTGCATGAGCAGCAGCAGCAGGCTGCAGTGCATGTGTTTTAGTGCATGAGCAGCAACAGCAGCAGGATGTAGGTGTGGTGCGGCGCATGAGCAGCAGCAAGAGCAGCAGGATGTAGTGCATGGACAGTAGCAGCAGGCTGTAGGTGTGTGGCAGTGCAGTCTTGTACTAGCAAGCAGCAGCAACTTTGAGCCCATCTGAGAAGTATGTTGCATGGTACAAAAGCTTGTAAAAAGCTGTCCTGAGCTTCCGTTCAGTTCCATGCCACACAACTTGATTTGTAAGCTGTGAATGGTCAAGATGTAATGAAGAAAACGGTGGTGGTCATTAGCCGTGTATCCTCTTCTCAAACGTTTCCTACGCCCCTTGTATGGACAACACCACCACGCGGTGATGCGCTGAGGCCGCAAATGTGGTAGCCACCTGCTACAAACCCCCTTTGCATGCATGCATCACGGTCATGCTAAGCAAGTGCAAGCCTGGCAGTGATCCACACCCAATGTGTCACAGCTAGCTGGACCACGGATGGTACATATAGTGGAGGCTCACCAGATCCAGCCATATGTTAGCGTGTGGTGCGCCACATGCCCCTTGTATGGACAACACCACCACGCGGTGATGCGCTAGGGCCGCAAACGTGATAGCCACCTGCTACATACCCCCTTGGCATGTATGCATCATGGTCATGCCTAGCAAGTGCAGGCCTGGCAGTGATCCACGCCCAATGTGCCACAGCCAGTTGGACTACGGACGGTACCTATAGTGGAGGCTCGCCAGATCCAGCCATATGTTAGCGTGTGGTGCGCCACATGCCCCTTGTATAGACACCACCACCACGTGGTGATACGCTCATGCTGCCAATGTGATAGCCGAGGTATGTAGGTGCGCAATGAGCTAGTGGTATGGCGGGGTGGTGTCACAGTGTGCCACAGTCACTACGGTAGTTGTGTTGGCTGACATCACAGCCACCACATCAACTGTGTTGGCTTACATCAGAGTGTACCACAGCTGTTGTGTTGGCTAGGAGGCAGGGCGGTGCTAGCAGTGTTTAGGCTGGAAAGTCTAGGCTTAGGCGCGGCCCTTCCTATTTGGCTTGGCTATTTAGCCTGGGCTTCAACAAAGAGCTACTATTCCAACCGCGGCTGGTGACATGCATGGTATGCATAGGTTGGGACCAGGTGGCTCTGGAAGTCTAAATAGGTCAGCTCTCAACGGTTAGGAATTACATAAGCAGTTGGTTGGATAGCATTACATGACCACCATGTTACAAGGGATTACAAGGGTATTACAAATGGTAAGTTGTGCCCCTGCCTCAGGCGTTCCCAACTACCTGAAAACCACCCCCCTGTGATAGGGAGCCCGTATCTCCGCAGCCACTCAGTCAAAAATATATGTAAGCAGTGATTTAAACAGAGGAGACTCAAAGCTACGAGATGGCCGACGCAGCAAAAACTATCTCGCTCTCAGCGGTGCTTAGTGCCTGCCCAAAGATCGACATTTGAATTCATGCGATTTTGCCTCATGCGAGGCGCGCCACACTAGCACGCTTCGCCACACCGTTGTTCCTGGCACCTGCAACGCGCAGCATCAGTCGGAACATGATTTGCTTTTGGTATGTGGACGCGACGACGGCAGTCGTGACGACTGGATACCACTACTAGCATTTGGAGCTGCTGCTGGCGCAAGTGCATTACCGGCTGCTCTACTACGCTTAACAAGGTGCTAGGTGCAGTACGTGGTGTTGTCTCACCTTGCTTTGCTGCCCTCGACTTGTTAGCTGCAGGTGCCTCACGCTTACGTGACGTGTTTGCCGCTGCCAGCTGTTGCTGCTGCTGAGGGGGTGCACCAGCAGGCACAGCCAGCTCAGGGATGGTGCCTGCAGGTGTCAGCTGCTGCTGAGGGGGCGCAGCTGCAGGCACTGTCGAGGCCGTGGAGGAGAAGCTCCTGCATTATGACCTGGACATGAGCTTCTGCCGTGCCAATAGGCAAGGGGATGATAGCCAACACATCGGTGACTTGAGTGGTGAGTCGGCCTGCCCCAGCCCCAGCCTCAGCCCCAGCCCCAGCTGCTGCCCCATCTGCTGCTGCTGCTGCCCCATCTGCTGCCGCGGTTGCCCCATCTGCTGCCCCATATGCTGCCTCAGCTGCTGCTGCTGCGGACCCATCTGTTGCCCCAGGCCCAGGTGCAGCCCCAGCCCCAGCCCCAGCTCCAGGTGCAGCCCCAGCCCCAGCCCTAGCCCCAGCCCCACCACAGGGACTCTGCTCCCAGCCTTCTGGCAGGTGCTGCGGGGTGACTGCTGCTGTCACTCGCAATACGAGCACCTTGCCATGGCGGTCGCATGTGCACCCATCAAATTGCAGGTGTATTGCCTTTGCGAGCAATAGTTGGTCTGAAAGCAGGTAGCAGAGCAAAGACATGCGGTGATTCCCAGCCTGAGGCCCCCCTCAGCCCCCCTCCAGCCCCCCCCTCCCACCTCCTACCACTCTTCCCTTCCCCTTTGCATCTTACCAAGGGTCTTGCGCCGCATGTAGGTGGACACGATCTGGAATTCACGCCCAACTGTGGATATGTTGCCTGGCCGGTGTGGGTTGGGGAGGACGCACTGCTCAGAGACAAAGAATTGCCGGCACTTGGAGAGGGCACGGCGGCTGACACCGGTCTCTAGATGCAATCTGACGGTGCTCAAGCAATGGTGAGCATTATAGGGTGCAGTCCTGGCTGCTGGCCTCCCCATAGGGCCCTCTTGAGTTGGAATGAAGATGTCTGTTGGTGAGGGTGCGAGGCCGGCTGGGCTGAGCTGCTCTGCCATGCTGCCCATGGGCCGGCCATGGCTATCCAACCTTCCGTAGCCAGCCTCTGCACACCGCCTCAACACCTCCACTGAGACGGGGTGCTGCTCCAAAACCAGCAGCTGCTGCTTCTGCTTGAAGGTGAGTGGGGAGTGGTGGGGGCGGCGTTTGTGCCGGTAGTTATGCACCTGACACTTGAGGCTGCGTCGAGCAGCCCGTAGGGAGTGATTGGTAGCTGCTGTTCTGGATGCCACCTGCTGCAAAGCCGTATGCTCATCTTGCAGGCGTTGGTGTGCTGCCTGCAGGTCGTCTAGGTCGCCCTGCAACCCATCCACGGTGCCCATAAGGGACTGCTCCACATCCTGCAGCCGCTGCACCTCAGCCTGCAGGTCACGGTTTGTCGCTTGTGCCGTACAAGCTGCAGCCTTGATGTTGTTAGGGCAATGCAGATAGCCAGCCCTTGGCGACTTGTTTAGTGCATGGAGATGAGCACTCTTTGCCTTGCTTGATGGATACGGAGATGGGTGAAGGAGAGGTAGGGGGGAGGTAGGAGGCGGGGAGAAGGAGAGTTAGGGGGCAGGAGGCTGATGGCAGGCTGGGAGGAGGGGCTACTGGGAGCTGGGCGGGGTAGACGAGGTTGGGAGGTGGTGGGTTAGGATGTGTTGGTGGTGGCCACGTGGCGGAGTGGTAAGCCAAGCTCAGTCGGCTCCTCGTGCACCTGTAGCCATCAGCATGTGTACCTTGTAAGCGGTATAACTTGTCACATATAAACCCAATGATTGAGTTGCATAGTGCCATGGACGCGTTAATGAGTATGCTACAAAAGATTCGTGTGGGGCCAGGCTGTTGTTCAATGGTTGAAAACACAGAGCGGATCATAGCTGGAGGGGGCGACTAGTCCCTACTGTGCCGCCCACCATTACAGCGATACAGCGCTGCCACACACAAACCGGGGTTCCTTCACATCCTCGCCAAGCGGCCTGCACCATCAAGAAGCTCGCGCAGCCATGTTTGCCGGACTTCGGTGGTGTGCGCCACCAACATGTCGTGCATCGCTAACGGATAACCAAGGACGTAGCTTACCAGTGTAGGTAACCACGGTCTCTGATTGGGACACATCCGGGGTCACATGTGGCTGCCCGCATCGAAAGACTCCGATGGCAATTCCAGTCGAACATTAAACGCGCAATATCGCATTGCAGCAGACGCAGCAAACGTTACATCAAATGATGGAGTAGATGGGCCGCAGTTGCATGAAGATTACCAACCCCATGTTGGGAACGCCTGACCCTGCCCTCCTAGCTCATGTGCATGCCCTCAGCCTTGTATGTGTAGCCTCTGCATGTGTTGTTTGATATTGAACAACCGCCCTAATTGCAATGACTGCTGCAGCTGCCCTGACTTAGCCTCACCATGCGGCTTAGGCTCACCGCATGCCTCCTTGCACACAACAATCATGTGCCGCAGCCAGACAAGCAGCTGGCCATGCTCCATAAGCAGCAGAGCTTGCTGCTAGGTGCACCTATCCCTGTTGCTCCAAGCTGGTATGCCAAGGGCTGCTGGGTGGGGTAGGGAAGTGGCTGCAACGTGTGCCGTGGGGTGAGGGTAAGGGGAGGGGGGAAGGTAGGTGACTTGCTCCCCCTGCCCCATGTCCCCAAACTGGGTTGGTTGCTACTACTAGGCTGCTCAGCAGCTCAAGCAGCAGCAGCAACAACAACAACAGCAGCACTAGCAGCAGCACCATCACCACTGGCAGCACCACCCGCTCCATGCTGCCCGCTCCATGCTGCCTGCTCTATGCTACTAGCTCAGGCTGCTACTCCATAGGCTGCAAGGTGCGTGGTGGGGGAGAGGAGAGGGGTGAAGGGTAGGTGGGTGGCAGACTTGGAAGTGGTGGTGGGATGGGGGAGGGTACGGGGTACGGGGAGGGTACACAGCTATAAGGTCCTTGCTGGCTCCTTGTTGCTTGCTGCTCTACGCCGCTACCGCCTTGCTTTCAATCACCAAGCCATGCTACTCTTGTCATGCCCCAGCTGTCGACAACTGCAAGCAAACATCAGCCAGCAAGCAGATGAATAAGGACATGCATGACATGCTTGCAACGACCAAGCCATGGCAGGACATGCATGACCAGAGTTTGGCAGGCTGGGCTGACACCCTAACAGCATGTGCACTCACCGAAAGTCCTGGCTGCCACTCCAAGCGCCTCCTACTTGCTGCTTTTGCATATGCTCTTAGTTGCTGCTCATGGAGATGGCTCATTGCTGCGGGGGGAGGGAGGCTGCTGTGGTGCACACTTGCTCAACGCAAGTGCTCAAGAGGGGATGGGATGGGATGGGATGGGATGGGATGGGATGGGATGGGATGGGATGGGATGGGATGGGATGGGATGGGATGGGATGGGATGGGATGGGATGGGATGGGATGGGATGGGATGGGATGGGATGGGATGGGATGGGATGGGATGGATGGGATGGGATGGGATGGGATGGGATGGGAGGGGGACGGGAGGGGAGGGTCTGGGGAGGGGAGAGTCTGGGGAGGGGAGGGGCTTGGGAGGTGGTGGTGGTGGTGATGGTGGTGGTGCTTGGGGGAAGGGTGGGAGGGCTTGCTCCAGGCTGCAAGATAGGTAGAGGGTGTTGCATTGTGGCGGAAGAGGGCGAGAGCGAAGGTGAGTGTGGTGGTTGTGGGAAAGAGGATGGTTGTGACCATATAACCCTGCAGCAAAGAAGATCATGCATGTGGTCAGGCTAGGCAATCTTAACCACACAACTGCAAAAGCGAGCCACTCACTATCTGCAGGGTGGGTGTGTGTGCGGGGGATATTGGGGTGGATGTGGGGCGAGGGTGGTGGTGGAGGGGTTGGGAAGGGTGCCGGCTCATTGTTGCCGCTCTTTAATGCCGCTTCCAACTGCTCCTCGCTGCTCCTTGCTGCTCTTTGCTGCTCCTTGCTGCGCTGCCTAGCTGCTTCCCTTGGCTGCACCTCCTGGCTCTTGCGCTACTGTCCTGCAGAGCACCAGGTGCGAGATGCGAGGTGCCATGCGAAGTGCCATGCGAGGGCCGAGATGCGAGGTGCTGGGTGCGAGGCTTGATGTTCGAAGTGCTGGGGTTGCAGGCTCAGGTTCTGCGCATATTAGTGCAGGCTCTGCACTCCGTCTGCGGTTAGGGGCTGCTCGCCAGCTGCTGTTCCTGCTGATGTTTCTGCTGTGGTGTCTGGGCTTGTCGCATCCAGCGTGGTGGCAATTGATGCTGCCAGCGCTGCGGCCCACGCTGCACAACCTAGCAATAGCACTGTAAGCATTCCTAGCACGCGTGCAGTGCGAGCGCACAGGTACGCAAAGGTGCCCAGAGAGGTGGCGCAGTACAGCGGGCGGGATGCGGTTGGGCGGTTGGAAGGTCCCCCTGTAACAGTATAGTGGCCTCCCCCCCACAGGGGGAGGTCCTCATGGGAGACTTGATTGCGTTAGGAACCCACACAAGGAGTCGCACAGAACTGGCAGTTCATCATTTGACGTCCTGTTTGGACAGTTATTCCGGCCGGAAACAGTGCCCATTTATGGAAACTTGACTTGGGGTGACGTGACACGAGTTGCACGCTGTTCGGGTGCAGGGAAGGCCACACGCCATACAAACACCCTCAGACATGTCATCAGCACTAGCACTAGCACTAGAACACATGTCAGGGGGGGTCCTGCGCCCGACGAAAATTTAAACATTTGTAAAAAGCTGGGCCGCTGAGCGCGATAGCTGTTTTCTGATCACAGCCCCACTAAGTAGGCTATCTTCAACACAACGCGACCTAATCTCTCAGCACCCCCGCCCGCCCCGGCACAGGTGCACATCAGCCCGAGCAGCCCGCTAGCTTCGCTTTAATGAGCTGCACCGCCCTGCGCAGGAATCGTTGTGAAACTCGTAAAGACTAGTAAGATTTTATCAGGGGGTCCGCCAATGGCGGGGGTGGCCCATTGCAGAACCCTTCTTGTTCCCTTTGTTCCTTTGTTCAGCATAGGGCAGCCACACATTGCATTGATGTCATGCCTTGTTTGTTTGTGATGTTTGTTCCATTGCAGAACCCGCTCCAGAGGCAGTCACTGGGGACAGCTGTCAAAACCAGTGTGCAAGCAGCTAACGCAGCTCAGAAGGCTATGCCTCCTAGCCATTCTATGCGCAAACAGCAGCAGACTAAAGCAGAGGCCACGGTGGCAGCAATGACCCCTTTGTTCAGCGGAGTGACAACAGCATTGTCACTCGTAGAAAAGATCGCATTATAAGTGCCACCTAAGGGTACTTTTTTTTCTGATGGAAGTCTTCAGTTTCCCATTGGCAAGCCAACGCACTTGAAAAAAAAAATCAACTCCAAGTGGCTGGCGAGATTTGAGCGTTGGCCTGTCGTGCCGTTTTGAGAGGCAACCAGTACTGGTTCAGGTTCAGTACTGGTTGCTAACCAGTACTGGACCTCAACCAGTACTGGTTGGCATCCAGTACTGGTTGTCAGCTTTGGCAGAGTTAGGGCATGGAGATATCAAAGTTTCCGCGTATCACATTCAAGCCTTCCCATATGTAATACTTGCATCGCTGGTCTTAGCGCTTCGCTAAAAGCTCCCCAACGGCTGTCTACGTCGATGTGCGATGTGCGATGTCCAGTCGATGTGCGCTACAATGTGCGCTTGTGATGGGTTGACAACTCTCCATTCTGCCTAGTCTTTCTGACGTGCGATGTCCAGTCGATGTGCGCTATCATGTGCGCTTGTAATGGGTTAACATCTCTCTATAATGTCAAGTCCTATGGATGAAGCGAGTATGCTTACACACAATTGGATGATAGCTGAAGGGTTAGGGCTGAGGACTGAGGTCAGGGCTGGGAGCCTTGGTTAGGTACCGTATAGGCACCGATTACAACAAGAGGACAACACGCTATAACACACTGCATGTGCTATCACTCACTAAGCATTGTCATTGAGATTACTATGTACGTGTGTTTGTTATCACTATCACTACCACTGTCACTTTAACATTACAAAGTACACTGCTTCGCATGCTATGCAGCATGCTATGTAGCATCAACCAGGACACTCCATCCGTCCTCTATCTCATCCCCTTATAATGCAAGGCGACCTCATTGTGATGAAGGTGGTCGTCCAAGCTCCAGCCCCTGCAAAGTGACACAGAGTCTCGGCTCGGCTGGCTGTCGCACCAGTACTGGCTGGCCTGGCTGTGACCAGTACTGGCTGGCTGTGACCAGTACTGGCTGGCTGGCTGTGACCAGTACTGGCTGGCTGTGACCAGTACTGGCTGGCTGGCTGTGACCAGTACTGGCTGGCTGTGACCAGTACTGGCTGGCTGGCTGTGACCAGTACTGGCTGGCTGACCAGTACTGGCTGGCTGGCTGTGACCAGTACTGGCTGGCTGACCAGTACTGGCTGGCTGGCTGAGACCAGTACTGGCTGGCTGACCAGTACTGGCTGGCTGGCTGTGACCAGTACTGGCTGGCTGACCAGTACTGGCTGGCTGGCTGTGACCAGTACTGGCTGGCTGACCAGTACTGGCTGGCTGGCTGTGACCAGTACTGGCTGGCTGACCAGTACTGGCTGGCTGGCTGTGACCAGTACTGGCTGGCTGACCAGTACTGGCTGGCTGGCTGTGACCAGTACTGGCTGGCTGACCAGTACTGGCTGGCTGGCTGTGACCAGTACTGGCTGGCTGACCAGTACTGGCTGGCTGGCTGAGACCAGTACTGGCTGGCTGACCAGTACTGGCTGGCTGGCTGTGACCAGTACTGGCTGGCTGACCAGTACTGGCTGGCTGGCTGTGACCAGTACTGGCTGGCTGACCAGTACTGGCTGGCTGACTAGTACTGGCTGGCTGGCTGTGACCAGTACTGGCTGGCTGACCAGTACTGGCTGGCTGGCTGTGACCAGTACTGGCTGGCTGACCAGTACTGGCTGGCTGGCTGAGACCAGTACTGGCTGGCTGACCAGTACTGGCTGGCTGACCAGTACTGGCTGGCTGGCTGTGACCAGTACTGGCTGGCTGACCAGTACTGGCTGGCTGGCTGTGACCAGTACTGGCTGGCTGACCAGTACTGGCTGGCTGGCTGTGACCAGTACTGGCTGGCTGACCAGTACTGGCTGGCTGGCTGTGACCAGTACTGGCTGGCTGACCAGGACTGGCTGGCTGGCTGTGACCAGTACTGGCTGGCTGACCAGTACTGGCTGGCTGACCAGTACTGGCTGGCTGGCTGTGACCAGTACTGGCTGGCTGACCAGTACTGGCTGGCTGGCTGTGACCAGTACTGGCTGGCTGACCAGTACTGGCTGGCTGGCTGAGACCAGTACTGGCTGGCTGACCAGTACTGGCTGGCTGACCAGTACTGGCTGGCTGGCTGTGACCAGTACTGGCTGGCTGACCAGTACTGGCTGGCTGGCTGTGACCAGTATTGGCTGGCTGACCAGTACTGGCTGGCTGGCTGTGACCAGTACTGGCTGGCTGACCAGTACTGGCTGGCTGGCTGTGACCAGTACTGGCTGGCTGACCAGGACTGGCTGGCTGGCTGTGACTAGTACTGGCTGGCTGACCAGTACTGGCTGGCTGGCTGTGACCAGTACTGGCTGGCTGACCAGTACTGGCTGGCTGGCTGTGACCAGTACTGGCTGGCTGACCAGTACTGGCTGGCTGGCTGTGACCAGTACTGGCTGGCTGACCAGTACTGGCTGGCTGGCTGTGACCAGTACTGGCTGGCTGACCAGTACTGGCTGGCTGACCAGTACTGGCTGGCTGGCTGTGACCAGTACTGGCTGGCTGACCAGTACTGGCTGGCTGGCTGTGACCAGTACTGGCTGGCTGACCAGTACTGGCTGGCTGGCTGTGACCAGTACTGGCTGGCTGACCAGTACTGGCTGGCTGGCTGTGACCAGTACTGGCTGGCTGGCTGTGACCAGTACTGGCTGGCTGACCAGTACTGGCTGGCTGACCAGTACTGGCTGGCTGGCTGTGACCAGTACTGGCTGGCTGGCTGACCAGTACTGGCTGGCTGGCTGTGACCAGTACTGGCTGGCTGACCAGTACTGGCTGGCTGGCTGTGACCAGTACTGGCTGGCTGTGACCAGTACTGGCTGTGACCTGCATCAGCAGCAACAGGGGGGCAGTAACAGCAGGGTGGCAGGGGGGCAGGGGGGCTGCAGCAGCAGCAGCAGGGGGGCAGGGGGGCTGCAGCAGCAGATAGTAGGGGCACTATAGCACCTACCTACCTTTTGGCTGCTTGATGACTGCTGCTGGAAAGGGGGTGGTTGTGTAGGATAAGTGGAGGAGAGGTGATCATCAGACCTACAATCATCAGACCTGCAATCAAGGTAGGGGGGGCAGCAGCAGCAGCAGCTGCAGGGGGGCTGCAACAGTAGCAGCAGCAGCAGTAGGGGGCATGGGGGCAGCAGCAGCAGTAGGGGGGCAGCAGCAGCAACAACATGGGGGCAGCAGCAGCAGTATGGGGGAAGCAGCAGCAGATAGTAGGGGCACTATAGCACCTACCTACCTTTTGGCTGCTTGCTATGACTGCTGCTGGGAAGGGGGTGGGAGTGGAGGATTGAAGGCGGGGAGGGAGGGTAGATGTGAAAGGCGGGAGGCAAGGAGGCGGGAGGCGGGGAGGCGGGAGGCAGGGAGGCGGGAGGCGGGGAGGCGGGAGGCAGGGAGGCGGGAGGCGGGGAGGCGGGAGGCTCAGTTGGGTTCACATGGGCGGGGTGGCTTGAAGGCGGGGTGGGTTGGGTTAGGGGCATGGGTTGGGTTGGGTAGGGGCCAGTCAGGTAATAAGTCATGGAAGATTCCCACGCCCCAGATGACCTCCCACCCCATGAGCACGTCGCTGTCCTGCGTCGCTCTTTCCCTGCAAGGCTGGGCTGTTAACTACAGCCAGAGGGCCGTGACCAGCACCACTGGCAGCCAGCTACCCTGAGGCCACTGGCCCTGGCATGGCTCACAATGACGGTGAGGAAGTCCAGCGGCTTGGCGCCCATGCGATTCAGCAGCTGCTCCCAGCTGATAGGCCGGTGTGCGCTGCTCAACCTGCCACCCCCAAACCCATCAGCTGACATATCATCGCCGCCTGCGTGCTCAGATGTGTCTGGCCCTGAGTCCCTCTCCGGCTCCTCTTCTGACCACAACGGCGTCTTGCCGTGGTACATGGTCATGGCATCACTGATCTCAGCCACGGCCTGCTAGCAGGCAACCGGCGAGACACACATGCTGGGCTGCAGCAATGCCAGTGTGACAGCTGGCTTGCACCCACCATTAAGCACGACCTGAGGCATAGTTACACCCTGCCTGTGTTCTGTACTGGACATTACCGAAACACTGGATGAGCATGCTACATCAGCACTCTGTTGCCTCATCATCGTAAGTGATTCATGACCTTGTGCAGATTTTAAATTGTGGCTGCGCATTGTAGCAGCTACAGTTCAGCAGGAGCCTGCTGGCAAATCATTCCCTTCTCACAGCGCCTTACCTGCTGTGTCTGCTCGTCTTGCGCTTCCTGGTCCAACCAGTGTGGCAGGCTGACACTCTTCCCCAGCAAAGCACACATGAAGGCCCGCGTCAGCTGGCAGCAACGCACATCAAAGGTCCTGATGATGTTGGGGTGGGCTGCACAACGCATGCATGACACAGTGCATGCCTGATGTGGGCAGCTGAAACCTAGCTTTGTCTATGTTGGCTGGGCCATGGTGCACGCAAGCCCATCGTTGGCATTGCAGAGGAGCTGCTTTTCGCCATGGCGTCCATGTCAGTTGGGCTGGCTGGGGCTGTAGGAGGTGGGGTCAAGGTGGAGGCTGTTAAGGCAAGCTAGTGGTGGAGCATGAGCCGGGCCCATTAGCCATGGTGCGCTTGCATCAGGCTAGCCTGAAAATGACACGCTGAACCCTGACCTTGCCATGTCCAACTTGGACACAGCAGCACTGGGTGCTGCCACCACCTGTGGCACTCACAAAGGTCCCTGGCCAGCAGCGCCTCTGCCACTGCCCTGATTGGCAGCTGACCAGCGCCCTCAGGGCCATCAGATGTGGGCGCAGCTGTCACAAACACCTTCACAGCTACAGGTGTCGAACTTCGCCAGTAGCCCCTCATGACTGCTGCAAAACCGCCTGAAGGTGCGACAGGGCAGGGCATGAGGCAGAGGTATCGAGATGTCTGTTTCAGCGTGAATCTTACCTTCACCAAGAATGCTGTCCATGCTGAGATCTGCCAATAGCTGTAACTCAGTCATCATTTTGTACAACCCCTGTCATGCAGGAATGGAGCAGTACGGCAGGAATGGAGCAGTACGGCAGGAATGGAGCAGTACGGCAGCAATGGAGCAGTACGGCAGCAATGGAGCAGTACGGAGGGAGGGGAAGGGGGGGAGGGAGGGAGGGAGGGAGGGAGGGAGGGAGGGAGGGAGGGAGGGAGGGAGGGAGGGAGGGAGGGAGGGAGGGAGGGAGGGAGGGAGGGAGGGAGGGAGGGAGGGAGGGAGGGAGGGAGGGAGGGAGGGAGGGAGGGAGGGAGGGAGGGAGGGAGGGAGGGAGGGAGGGAGGGAGGGAGGGAGGGAGGGAGGGAGGGAGGGAGGGAGGGAGGGAGGGAGGGAGGGAGGGAGGGAGGGAGGGAGGGAGGGAGGGAGGGAGGGAGGGAGGGAGGGAGGGAGGGAGGGAGGGAGGGAGGGAGGGAGGGAGGGAGGGAGGGAGGGAGGGAGGGAGGGAGGGAGGGAGGGAGGGAGGGAGGGAGGGAGGGAGGGAGGGAGGGAGGGAGACCAGATGTTATAGTACAGCCGTATCTTCAGGACGGCGGCGGACGATAGTAATGATTTGCAGCCTGACAAAACGATCCTGTTATGTGGCTGCTGCTACTTGCTGTTGCTATCTGCTGCTGCTACCGCTGTAGCTGCTGCGTACGTACTCTTTAGCGCGCGACGTTTCAAGTCTCGGATTAGCGTTGTTGCGTTTAGCGACTTGTCCTTGTTCTGTGAGGTTCCAAGTACTTACAATAAGCAGTGCAAGGCATTAAATCAACCAAGAACCAACTACCAACTGTCATGACAAACTAAACATGACAAAAGTCGATCTCGCATGCAGGACTGGGAAGACCTGCAGGCGCATTCAAATCACATGCATACTAGGTTTAAAGCAGAACTGTAACACTCTCCCCCACTTCGAAAAGCTACGTCCCGGAGCTGAAACAGACAATACATCTTACGCCCTAACTACAGTCTTCCAATTCTTGGGTTGCTTGGTACGCCGTGCGTAGTCCTCGAGCAGTTTCTTGAGCACTCCTTTAGACAGGTCGTGTTGCAGCTGGGCCAGAGGTAGCCAGCAGCTCTCATGATCGGGGTGACCCAACCACTTGACCAGTAGCTGGAGTTGACCACGAAGAAAGCGGTGTTTGCGGAACTCTTGCACATGGAAGTGTGCTTCGCCGTCGATGATCTCAGGCTCTGGCGGGGGTGCTGGATTGCGTGTGGGGAACATGGCAGAACCGTCATTGTGCACTTTGACATGAGAGACGTGGACGACTGGGTGCATGCTCTTCCAGACAGGAGGAAACTCCAGCCTCAATGCCACTGGTGTGACTACCTCAAGGACACGGAAGGGGCCGTGTTGTCTGGGAGAGAACTTGCGTGTGGCGTGATCCGCAGCGGACTGTGCAATCTGTGCATGTGTGAAGAAGCTGTCAGCCAGGTAAACCTGATCTCCAACCTTAAAAACGTGGTCCTGACGTTTAGCATTGGCATACTTAGTGGCTCGTTCTTGTGCATTGTGCAGATGATGTTTGGCTACCGAGATATCAGCTGCCATGCGCTGTAGGAAGGCTGGAGCCGACTCTTTCTCAGCTGGCGCATGGTCAGGCGTAGGTGCAGATAGAGATAGCGGCGTATGAGGTTCTTGTCCCGAGTTAAGGTGAAATGGCGTGAAGCCTGTGGCTGCGTGAGTGGATGAGTTGTAGGCGAATTCAGCCGCAGTGAGGTGTGTGTCCCAATCGTCGTGATAGGGTGAGACGAAGTTGCGGAGCATGTCCTCCAGCGTGCGATTTGCCCGTTCAGTTTGGCCGTCGGTTTGAGGGTGGTTGGCCGTGGACATGTTCAGATGAGTGCCTGTGAGGCGGAAGAGTTCAGTCCAGAAAGTAGATGTGAAGCGTGGGTCGCGGTCTGACACGATGACTTTTGGAAGGCCATGCAGCCGGAAAACGTGGTCAAAGAAGGTGCGAGCCAAGATGGAGGCTGAGACGGTGGTTGTAGTGGGGACAGCGTGAATCATTTTGGTGAGCATGTCGACAAAAACAACGATGGCGTCGTGTCCAGCTGCAGTGGAGGGTAGCTGGGTGATGAGGTCCATGCTCACTTGTTCCCAGCGATGCTGGGGTACCGGGAGAGGGTGCAAGAGGCCAATGGGTTTAGCTGTATTTGATTTGTTACGTTGGCAGCAGGGGCAGGTGCGGACGTAGTCGTGGACTGATGCTGCCATGCGGGGCCAGAAGTAGTGGCGGGAGAGTTGTTGATACGTCTTGTCCCTACCAAGATGGCCAGAGATAGGTATGTCGTGTGCTTCACACAGTAGGGCGGTGCGCATGGGTCCAACCGGGATGTAAAGCCGGCGGGTCCCTCGTCCTATGTGGTACATGAGGTCTCCTTCAATGCGAAACAGGCGTGCTTTGCCGGTCGCTGCAGCCGCTTTGTGGCGCTGGTACTCTTCGTCAGAATTAGCTGTGTCGCGTATGGTTTGCTTTAACTGTGTGTTTGAGGTGGGAAGTGGCGTGTTCGTGTTTTCAAGCGTGTTTGTTGTGTTGTATTTGTTTGGGATCTCAATGCCCAGGACGTTTGACGCGCCCTCTGTTGTGTTTGTGTGTTCGCTGGTGTTAGCTGTGTTGTGTTTGTTCGGGATCTCAATGCCCAGGACGTTTGACGCGCCCTCAGTTGTGTTTACGCCCAAGACCGAGATGTAGAGTTGGTAGTCAGCACGCCTTGACAGCGCGTCTGCCACCACGTTGTGCTTGCCAGGTATGTGATCGATGTGGCAGTTGTACTCTTGTAGTACTTCCATCCACCGTGCCTGCCGTTTACTGTCGAGTCGTGGTTGTGTTTGCAGGTGTTTGTTTGCCCAATTGTCAGTGAGGAGAGTGAAGTGTGCACCAAGCAGATAGTGGCGCCAGACCTTGAGCGCCTCTACCAAGGATAGCAGCTCTTGTTCATGTGTTGGATAGTTGCGTTCTGCTGGCAGCAGCTTCCTGGAATGGTAAGCTACCACACGCTCAGCAGGTCCAGTGCCTTGAGATAGCACTGCGCCAATGCCTATGCCGGAGGCATCGCAGCGGAGAGTGTATGGTTGTGTTGGATCAGGTGCAATGAGGATCGGTGCAGATGTGAGTGCATGCTTTAAAGCATCAAAAGCTGATTGCTGGGCAGATGTCCATGTCACCTTGCCTTGCTTGTCATGCCCATCCGCCTGTGTGAGTGCTGTGAGTGGTTCAGCGATGGTAGAGAAGTTGTTGACGAAGCGACGGTAGTAGTTAGCCAGACCCAAAAAACTGCGCACCTCATGCACAGTTGTGGGGACTGGCCATGAGTTGATTGCCGCAACCTTGTTGGGGTCGCATGCAATGCCAGTGGATGTGATGATGTGACCTAGAAACTCAGTCTGAGACTTGCCGAATTCACACTTTGAGAGTTTAGCATATAGCTTGTGTTGGCGTAGGAGTGATAGAACCCTGTCAAGGTGCTTGGCATGCTCTTCGTGTGTGCGTGAGAAAATGAGGATGTCGTCCAGATAGACTATGACATGGTCGTCGAGCTCTTGTCTGAAAATGTCGTTCATGAGGCGTTGAAATGTGGCGGGTGCGTTGCAAAGTCCAAACGGCAGGACAGTAAACTCAAAGTGTCCATATCGTGTGCTGAACGCTGTTTTGGGGATGTCTTCTGGTGCAATGCGAATTTGATGGTACCCCTGCCTGAGGTCAATCTTGCTAAAAACCGTTGCTCCATGCAGTCTGTCCAGCATGTTCTCAACTCGTGGCAGGGGGTATTTGTTTTTGATGGTGATGCGGTTGAGTGGGCGGTAGTCGACACACATGCGAAACGTGCCGTCTTTCTTGCGAACAAACAGCACACCTGCTGCGTATGGGGAGGTGCTGGGACGAATGAAACCTTTTTCTTGCATCTCTGTGATCTGTGCCTTCAATTCAGCTAGCTCACTGGTGCTCATGTTGTAAGTGGGGCGAGTGGGAGGCCGTTTACCGGGCTCTACTTCGATGCGGTGGTCCACAGCACGCTGGGGCGGCAAGCCTGCTGGTAGGTCTGATGGGAAGACATCTGGAAACCGTTGTGTGATGGCTGTGCAATCCATGGTTTGATGGGTCTCTGTGGTAGTGTCTCCACCTGTTGGGGTGATGGATACCAAGAACATGGGCTGTCGAGTGTGGATGGCAACACGCAGCCCAGCTGTGCTGATGGTGTACTTGTCTATGTCAGGGTGTTTGGCGGGGGGTGGTGCTCTCAGGGTGTGCTTGCGCCCTGCGTGATTGAATGTCATGGTGTTTTGTTTCCAGTCAATGTGGGGGTTGAGCTCGGCAAGCCAAGGCTTGCCAAGGATGATGTCAAAGCCATGCAATGTGGTGCAATGCAAAGTCTGTACCCCTTTGTAAGAGGCCATTCTGAAACGTGCATTAGGAATCATGGTTGTGCTCTGCTGTTGGTGACCATCAGCTAGCCTGATCATGTCTGGGTCGTGTTTGCTGGCTGCCTGGATGTCAAACCTGTTGCAGAAATCCTCGTCGATGAACGAAGCTGACGCTCCTCCATCAATGAGAATGCGCACGGGGTGTTTGTGAAATGTGCCAGCAAAAATGAGTAAGTCTGCTCGCTGGTCTGTGGAGTTGCTGAGCTTGGTTATGCTGAAGCGTGGTAGTGCAGGTGCAGTGGGTGCTGGAAGTATGTCTGTCTCCGTGTCGCTGGGTAGGAAAGAGCCCTCCGCAATTGGTTCGGTTGGTTCTGTGCTGAGGATGGGTGCGATGGATGCCTTGGGTGACACGGGATGGTTTGGAGTTGTTTCAAGTGACCGTGGTACCGCGCTTACTTCTCGCCGGACGGCATCGGCTCCATGTAGTTTTTTGCGAGCGGCTTCTTGTTAGGATGTGTGCAGTCACGATACACATGACCTTTCTCGCGGCAGAACGTGCACTGGTTGTTCATGTTGTAATGTGCTTTTTCCTCGGGGGTCAATGGTTTGTGCTGTGCACGCGTGAAAGGGGCCGGAGTGGATGCAGAAGCTGGGTTGTGCCTTGGGCGAGATGATGTGAAGCCGTATTGCATTGCTCCTAGCTGCATGGGTACAGCGGTAGAAATGCCAGCATCCCGGTAAGCGGAATCATGAGCCACAGCAATCTCCACAGCCTGTGAGAAGCTGGTGGGATTCTGGATGTCAACAAGTGCACGTAATGGTGGGTGAAGGCCCTGTCGGAACCTGTCCAGTTTCTCTCCTTCGTGCATGTCAGGGATCTGCATGTAAAGTGAGCGTAGATGAGTGGCGAATGATACTGCTGTCTGGTGAGGCTTCTGACGTGAGACGTGTAGCTGATCTCTGGCTTTGGACTCATCAGATTTGGTTTTGAATGCTGCTTTGAGGGCTGCTGCAAAATCTGCCCATGAAGTGAAGCTCGTCTCCGTCTTGATGGCACGATACCACGCGCTAGCCATGCCTGATAGCCTTACACTTGTTGAGACAATCTTTTGTTGTTCGCTTGCACCAGGGTAAAGTGAAAAAACCTCATCAACTTGAAAGAGGAATGCATTGACGTCTCCCTTGCCCTCATACACCGCCACGTCATTAAGCTTGATCAAGCCTACAAACTGATGCTGATCTGACGGTGGTGTGCACTGCACCTCCACCCTAGGGGCAGGGGCAGGTGGTGGTTGTAGCGTTCAGGAAGAGCGCGCCTTAAATCTTTTCAGTGTGTGAACGCCATGCAACGCTAACCGCAGTTACAGGTATCAGACTGCTGCAGCGCAACCAGGCTAAGACATAGAACGGCCTCCGGGGATCGAACCCGAATGGTGGGCAGCAGTACAGCCCACCACTTAACCTGCCTGTATCACACTTCAGCAGTGACACTAGCGCCGTTCCGCTTAGTGCAGAATCGGAACGCTACATTCCTCCCCCTCCTAAGGGATGGCCGTTCCGCCCATAGGCCATCATGGCATGGACTCGCAGTACATGACCGCTAATTTGGAACTCCTGCCCATCCGGACGCAGGTCGCTCACTGGAGGTTATGGTCACCATGGACCCTTCAGCCCAGACTCACAGAGCCAGTGGACGCTGGAAACAAGACAAGCCAGGCTCACATGAGCAACTGGGCTCAAAGCACACCAAGGCACACAGCATGCAGCAAAGCAACCAGCATGACCACATGGAGCCCATGTCCCACATTTAAATCATAGCAAGCCATGCTGAGCCTTATACAAGTTCACGCAGTCAGGGGCATTTGCTAGATTGCTGGCTGGCTCCCAGGTGTTGTCAGAGTCATCATAACCCTTCCACTTGACGAGGTACTCCTTTGCTTTACCTGCACGCACATGCCGGTGGTTCACAATGCGCTCTACTTCATACTGTGGGGAATCATCTAACCAGCCCAGCTCAGTGGGGGGTAGACGACCAAAGTTGCCCTCATAGGGTCTTAACAGTGACACATGGAAGACGGGATGAATCCTGGACATGGCCTGTGGCAGGGTCAGCTTGACAGCGTCTCTACCCACATGAGCCTCAATCCTGAAAGGCCCCACATACCGTGGCAGCAGCTTTCTGGCTTTGCCCACCATGTTACGCAGGTTCATGGTACTAAGCAGCACACGGTCACCCACTTGGAACATACTGTCCGCGGATTTCCTGTGTGGATTAGCATCATTTGACTGCCGACTTTGTGCCAGTTTCATACATCTCCTGGCTTCTTGAACACCTTTCTCCCAGCCATCAGAGAAGAACTGGGCCATGGGAGGTGGCAACCGAGGTAACTCGTGGGTCACCGGTGTCACTGGGGACTGTCCATAGTTAATCAGGAAAGGTGTAGACTTAATGCTTTCTTGCCATGAGTTATTAATTGCAAACTCGGCGAACGAGAGGTGTTTAGGCCAATCTCGTTGAGTGGGAGAGATATAATGCCGAAGCATCTCCTCCAACACTTTGTTGTACCGCTCAACCTGCCCGTTTGATTGGGGGTGATAGCTGGAGGTGAGAGAGTGTTTCATGCCTACTAGCTTGCATACAGCTTGCCAGAACTTGCTCACGAATAGGGAGCCCCGATCACTCACAACTTCAGAGGGTAGCCCATGATGGACAAATACCTTGTCAATGAAGAGTTGTGCAAACTCAGGAGCATCCATGCTTTCCTTACATGGCACTAGATGCACCATCTTGGAGAGCCTGTCAACGAATACACAGATGGAATCATATCCATGTGATCCGGACGGTAGTTTGGTTATGAAGTCCATGTGCATGACCTCCCAGCGGTATCCAGGTATAGACAGAGGATGAAGGAACCCCCATGGCTTAGCTGTAACCGACTTGTTTCTCTGGCATGCATCACATGTTGTTACATAGTGACGCACATCAGTGCGTAAGTGTTTTCACCAAAACACACGCATGACACGCTCCAACGTCTTAGTGATCCCAACGTGGCCAGCATACTTAGCATCATGCATCTCATGCAAGATATGCTCTCGTAGCTGTTTGTCACGGGGCACAATAATGGTACGTCGTTTGTTATGTCTCCATAAGCCATTGTCATCCAGGTAGAAGTTCTTTGTCTTCCTACGCTTGGTGAAGTTGGAATCAGCAGCATAAGCTCTGACCAACCACTCATGCAGGTTTGACAGAGGACCTGGTGGTTTGGGTGCACTGGGTTCTCCATCTGCTGGTACATCAGCAGCCCAAGTGACACGCTTAGTGGGTGGCCTAACGGCAGCACCAGCACCTTGGCTTGGTGGTGGTTGTGTGGGTGGCGCAGCGGCATCACCATCACTGTTTTTCTGCGCCTCAGCACAAGTTTCCTCCCCCTCCTGAGAACGACGCTGGCTTCTAGTCGTCACTAGAATACTACGCACATCATCAGCACCAGAGCCCTTACACGTCTGCAATGGGGCTGCCGGAATGCGTGACAACGGGTCAGCAGGATTAGATATACCAGGTAGATATTCAATGGTATATGAGAAGCGGGCCAGGAATTCCATCCATCTAGTCTGCCTGCGTGAGAGTATAGTTTGAGTAGGCAGAGAGATGAGCGGCTTGTGATCTGTGTACAGTGTGAATGGTACCCCTTCTAGGTAGCATCGCCACTGTTGGCAAGCAGATACCAATGCCAGCAGTTCCTGTTCGCCCGTGGTGTAATTAATCTCAGCAGGAATTAATTTCCTGGAGTAATACGCCAATGGGTAGCCATCCTGCATCAGGACTGCACCGATGCCCTCAAGGGACGCATCGCAGTGCACCTGAAACGGCTTGCTGTGATCAGGAAGCTTGAGCATAGGCACATTAGAAATGGCCTGCTTCAGAGCATTGAATGCATCCAGCTCAGCCTGAGGCCATGCTTTCCAAGGGAAGGACTCCTTCTTGGGACCAGTCAGGTTAGTGAGGGGTGCAGCGATAGTGCTGAAATTATGTACAAATTTACGTACATAGTTAGCAGCGCCCAGGAAAGACTGCAGGGTTTTGAGGCTAGTAGGTACTGGCCATTCAGAAATTGCAGTAACTTTACACGGGTCAACAGAGATGCCCTGAGCACTAATTATATGGCCCAGGAACTTCAGTGTTCTTTGCATAAATTCACATTTAGATAGCTTAGCATAAAATTTATTTTTACGCAGTAAGTCAAACACACGCCTGAGGTGGACTAGGTGCTCCTCACTGTCCTTGGACATCACTAGGATGTCATCAAGGTACACGAGTGCACAGTCATTGATCACCTCAGCAAATGCTTCATTCATTACACGTTGGAACGTGGCAGGAGCATTTGTCAGGCCAAAACACAGTACCTTGAATTGGTAGTGCCCCATGGGAGTCCTGAACGCGGTCTTAGGGACATCCTCAGCCGGGATGCGGATCTGGTGGTAACCAGCCTGCAGATCAAGGGAGGAGAACACAGTTTTTCCTGCTAGCTGATCAAACAGATCATCAATGCGTGGCAAAGGATACTGGTCCCTAATTGTAATCTTATTAAGCTGGCGGTAATCAATACACATGCGCAGCTCACCTGATTTCTTTTGGACAAACAGCACAGGTGCAGCATAGGGTGATGAGCTGGGCTCTATCAGGCCTTTAGCTAGCAGGTCAGTGATCTGTTTACGCAGTTCATCTTGCTCAGGTTTGGACATCCTATAGCTGGGCCTAGCTGGAGGCTTGCCATCAGGCTGCAAGGGGATGGAGTGCCCTACTGCACGCTCTGGCGGGAGTCCGGTGATTGGTTGGAATACATCAGAGTATTCATCAAGCAAATTTTGCAGGTGCTGCCTCTGTGCATGGGACACAGCGTCTACTGGTAAGGCAAGGTCTTCCAGAGACACCATAGCCACCATGGCTGAGCCACCCTTACGCAGCCATCTGGCTGCCTGCTTTGCTGTCACAAGAGCCTTTGGATTGGCTTTGGCCACAGCAGCCAGGACAGCAGCAGGTGGGCGGGGCAGTGAGTGGGTGGATCCAGGTGGCCGTGTGGCAGCACTCTGGCCAGCAGCACTCTGATCACCTGTGTGTGGGTGCAAGGTTTTATTACCTTGGGCAGTGCGCAGGGTGAGAGTCTTGTCGACGTAGTCGACCAAGGCTCCCTGCACAGTCAGCCAATCAGCACCCAGGAGCACGTCATAAGCATGAACCAGGTCAGGCATGACAGTCAACAGGCACATGCAGCAGAAGCTATTGATGCGCAGCTGAACTTTGACATAGTGCTCACATATCACAGGCTGGTTGTTGGCAACATCAAACCTGAGTGACATGGGATAAGTAAACATTGGGATGTTATGCAGCTGCACAAAGCTAGCACTGATGAGTGATGTATCAGCACCACTATCAGCTAACATGTGGCAGGCATGATTGTCAATGGTGCCAGAGAACTGGAACCTCACCTTGTCGTCTTGACCAGAGACCCCCAAGATAACTTGAGACGGTACACGGGGACAGCACAGGGCAGTCTTACACGAGAGAATATGACCCACACAGGGGTCAGCAGCACTGAAACAGGACCCACAGTTTTGAGCTGCTGTCAAAGCAGTCTGCTCAGGGAACCCATGACCACCAGCAGTTGGATCAGGGAAAGGCTGGCTCATAGCATGCACAGCAACACCATCAACAACCATCAGCTGGGGCGCAGTCCCAATCATATCAGTGGCACAGGTGCATAAGACAGGCTCATCAGTTGGTACCACAGCACAGGCATGGCACTGTCCTGGCTGGGCAACACTTCACTTTCCATTGGCAGATGCCAGCTTGCCCTTCTTTGGTTCAGAGTCATTTGGCTCAGAGTGACGCTTTCCTGTGGCCTTAGCATCAGCAGGGGGACGAGGGTAGCCAGACAGCTTCCTGGCCTCCAAAGCTGGGAAACCACTGTAGGGACACAGTGGCTTGAGATGCCTGGGATCATAGCAATGGTGACAGTACTGGCCAGGCTTCATGCTGCTCTGCTCAGCAGCCTCCTCAGCCTTCTGCTTCAGAATGACACGCATCCCAGCAGCAGGACCAGCTGCCATGCCAGCCCTGAAGCCCCTGGAACGGGCTGGGACTTTGGCAGGTGGGTCGCTCTGGGTGCTCCTGGGAGGACGGGGGTTGCCAGCTTTCTCCAGACCCTCAGTCAGCTGCCTGGCCTGCACAGCAGCAACATGCCGCTTGGTGCCGACTGCCTCAGCAAGGATCTCAGCAGCACGCTGAGCCTGCCTGGCAGAGTCGATGGCCTGAGCAAGAGTGAAGGCAGGAAAAGGAACAGAATCCCTTAGGACTGCCTTTTTCAGCTCAGGTGTCAGTCCCTTGATAAACAGGGAGACAAGCAAACTCTCTTCCATACACTGGACACCAGCAGTCAGGAGGTTGTTCCTGTACGCAGTGATGTAGTCATGCAGCAACAGCTGAGACGACATACGGATGCCACCCTCAAGGAGCTGCTTTCTGGCATCAGTCTGATCATCACGCAAGTCGTCGCCTGTGTACTCGAGAAAGGACAAACGCAGGTATGGCCAGGTAGGTGCAGCGCGGGTTTGTGCGAAATGAGCAGCACGAATGGATGGCAGCCACGCATCGCGAGCAGCCCCAGACAGGAACGCAGGAAAAACAGTGGCAATGTCAAGGTTGAAGCGCTGGCAATGTGCTTCCAGGTCGTCACAGAAGGCAGAGGCCCTGCGGCGAGACTTGGTGCAATTGTCTGTCCACTTATCAGGGCCAGGCACAGACTTGGCAGCTGGAGCCTGACTATTGACCTGGGGAAAGAGGTGATGCAGAGCACCGCCCCTCCCACCGATCGAATTGTAAGTGCCGGGAATACACGCTGGGCGTGTACCTGAGCGACTCGGGGACGGGGTGCGCATACTGAACAGCCTGTCCTGGATGGAGGTAGGGGACCCAGGAAATAGACCCACCTTATCAGCCAGCGCAGCCAAAGTGCGATCTGTCAGCTTTTGGCGAGATTCCATCTTGGCCAGCTTGGTTTTGGCTTCCTTCAGCTGGTCCTGCGTGTCCAGCAGCGACTGGGCCAGCTGGTCTGCGGAGGACAGGTCGATCTCGCCCTCAGAGAAGTCCGCAGCCTCTTCTTCCTCATCCTGCTCCTCTTCTTCGTCCTCCTCATCGCCGCCTGGAGGGACTGGGCTATTGCCCTGCCCATTCCTCGACGGAGTTGCAGCAGGAGCACCGTCGGGGAACAAAGCTGCCCTCAGGGTCTTGGCAAACTCGGGATCAGATAGGGCCTGGGCCAATATGGCCTGGGAACCCGCAGGACCGCTGGGTAAACCAGCGCCTGGTGATGGACCGCTGGATGTACCAGCGCCCGGCGTGTGTTCAGTCATGGTGCGGCAAGTCACTGAGGTATCGGAATACGGAAACCAATGTAGCGTTCAGGAAGAGCGCGCCTTAAATCTTTTCAGTGTGTGAACGTCATGCAACGCTAACCGCAGTTACAGGTATCAGACTGCTGCAGCGCAACCAGGCTAAGACATAGAACGGCCTCCGGGGATCGAACCCGAATGGTGGGCAGCAGTACAGCCCACCACTTAACCTGCCTGTATCACACTTCAGCAGTGACACTAGCGCCGTTCCGCTTAGTGCAGAATCGGAACGCTACAGTGGTGCGGTGTGAGGTGGTTGGGCAGCGGCAGATTGTGCTTGGATGAAAAGTGTAAGATTCTCCGTGAGGGCACGGAGGTGGGTTTCTATGTTGTGGGACAGGGTGTTCACGGCACTCAGAACGGTGTGTGTATCTGGCATATCACCCTCCATTATGTGTGCCTGGCTGCCTTGGCTGCCTGGCGGCGCTGAGCTGCTATGTGATTGCTATTCACAGCCGGGGCTGGTGGTGGGGTGGTGATAGGGGGAGGTAGTGAGTAAGTTGTGGGTGCTTTCCCTAATGCAATGGTAGTGATAATGTGCTGCTGTGCTGCTAATTGCTGTCGAAGCTCACGGTTGACAGCGTGTTGGTAATCTGCGGCTGCTCGAAACTGGGCGCACTTCGGGCACGGATTCGACGTCTGGCTCGGGCGGTGGTGGGGCAGCGGTGGTTCCGCTGGGACCGTTGGCGGTACTGCTGGCGGTACCACTCGAACTTGTGAGAAGTCTGGAACGGGGATTGGAGTCCTCCTCTTGGGGGCAGCGTTCACTGCAAAAAGCAGGTCACCAAGAATTGGGTAATTCACTGCTTGCGCAGGTCAGCACTGCTAACGCAGGTAATCACCGCTTCCGCGGGTAGCACTGCTGTTGCAGGTGGTCACTGCTACGCACGCAGGTTCAAACACTGCACTTCAGCAAAAGTAATGCAGGTGGCGCTGCGCTTGGAGCAAGTGGGTATACTCACTGTGCGCTGCGATTGGTGGGTTCACGGTTGGCGGCGCCGGAGGGACGTCGTTGGGTAGCACGTCGTCCAGTAGTGAAAGGATGTTGAAATCCTCCTGCTTGTCAGTCACTGCACAGGCCGATGATCGGATACCGGGAAACCAGATGTTATAGTACAGCCGTATCTTCAGGACGGCGGCGGACGATAGTAATGATTTGCAGCCTGACAAAACGATCCTGTTATGTGGCTGCTGCTACTTGCTGTTGCTATCTGCTGCTGCTACCGCTGTAGCTGCTGCGTACGTACTCTTTAGCGCGCGACGTTTCAAGTCTCGGATTAGCGTTGTTGCGTTTAGCGACTTGTCCTTGTTCTGTGAGGTTCCAAGTACTTACAATAAGCAGTGCAAGGCATTAAATCAACCAAGAACCAACTACCAACTGTCATGACAAACTAAACATGACAAAAGTCGATCTCGCATGCAGGACTGGGAAGACCTGCAGGCGCATTCAAATCACATGCATACTAGGTTTAAAGCAGAACTGTAACAAGCATTATCCTCGTTGGCACAGCGCAGTGCGGACAAGCTGCCGTCATGGCTACCGAGGCCAATGCCGTGAAAGCTTTGGAGTATGGCGGGGACAGCTCGAGGCATTTTGCCTTTTTGCAGTCATGCATGCAACAGTTGTTACGTGATGATGTAATGCTGAGGCAATAATCGTAACGCCCCTATGAGAAGTGTGACGTGGTGCGGTGATCTGAGGCCGGGTTCGATTCCCGGGCAGACTTCCTGACAACGCCCAGTCTGTCATAGAGAACTCTGTCACCGTCACCGGACGTCTCGCAACAGTTGGTTTCCGACCGATGCCGTGCGACTGGATCTATTTGCCACGTATCTGCCTGAGGTTGAGCGGCAGAGGACGTTCTGGTTGACGTGTGGAAACGCGCTTGAGTCGGAGCTGGCTGTAGTGCGCCAGTTGTGGAATTGTCGCGAAGCGACGGCTGTGTGTGGGCTCTGAGCTCTGAGCGAAGAGGCTAGAGAGCCTGGAAACCAGTGGCTAGTGAGCCTTTGTGCGGTACAACCAGTCGGCGGAGGTTGATTCTGCGAGAGCGGTGATGGAGGTGACAGTAGTCGTGATGGCTCAGTCGGCTGCGAAGAAGTTGCGTGACCCAGGAGCGCGAGAGGCGTAGTGGTTCCGGAAACAGTGGACGCTAGTGCAAGCCAAAATGTTGCAATTGTCGTTTGCGCCGACTTGGCTTGGGAGAAGCAATTCTGTGCCAATGTTTGGAGCCAACTCAACGTGTAAGAGAATGGCTATGGCTATGAGTGCACCGCCGCACGCTGCTGAGGTACAGCCTGGAAGGCTGCAGCTACCTTTTCTGTTTGAGGGCCGGCTAGGTAACAAGCCGTGCAGAGTCATGCTTGACACAGGTGCCAGTTGCACCATCATCAGCCAGGAGCGGTTGGAAGGACATGAAGGCAACGTTAACCCTGCTGCACTACAAAGGAAGATCATTATGGAACTCCTGAGAGTGCTGACCGCAACCAACTAGCCTGCGGTGATCACTGAACGTCGTTGTGGCCTGCTGGAGGTGCAAAAAAGCAAGACAAATTGCAATGCAGTGGTCATGCCAGGAATGCTCAACGGTGTCGACCTGATCCGTGTCGATTGGATGCACGAGCACGATGCAGTGCTAAAGGTTAAGCACGGGGTGTGCACGCTGTTTGAGGCACTCGGGGAGTCGGGGAAGCCTGTAAACTTGTTCGCACTGCAACCGAAGCACCTGCCTGGGTTTGCGGCTGTGGCTGCTATGAAAGAGCAATGGGAAAGCGCAGCCGAAATTAAGCTGCTCAGTCCGGGCCAGGCCGTGCGACAACTGCGGAAAGGTTGCAGCAGCACTCCTACAATTTAGGCCCTGCGTTTCTCCCTGCGCTTGGGCCGGCCTTGTCCAAATGGGCTGAAACTCGGCCTGTTGGTAGCTTGTGATGTAAGGAATCCATCCCAAAAAGAATCAGGTCAAAAATATCAAAGGCTGAGGCTGGGCGGCCCGTGGCGTTCACGCAGGGACGGATGCAGGGATGGAGGGGGGGGCGCAGGGACGAGTGCAGGGATTGAAGGGGGGGTGCAGGGACGAACGCAGGGATGACTTGGGGGCGCAGGGACGAGCGCAGGGATGCACGCAGGGACGAGCGCAGGGATTTCGGGCGCAGGGACGAGTGCAGGGATGAGCGCAGGGACGAGCGCAGGGATTATGGGCGCAGGGACGAGTGCAGGGATGAGCGCAGGGACGAGCGCAGGGATGCACGCAGGGACGAGCGCAGGGATTTCGGGCGCAGGGACGAGTGCAGGGATGAGCGCAGGGACGAGCGCAGGGAAGAAGAAGAAGACTACTCCGGTGTTCACCGGCGTGCATTAAGGGAGGAGCTACCGCCTGGGGCGCGGCCTGCTCCCACCAATCAAGCCAAGGAAGAGACCCCCCTACCCTCCCTCCCTCTTAGTAGCCCTGAGTCTGTAGCTTGTCTTTGCAATGGAGTGGGCTGTCTCCACCGCGTGTCTTGTTAACTTGTGTAACAGTTTGGTAGTGTTATCTTGTGAGACCCCCAAGTCCAGGAGGTGTTGCCGTGTGTGTGCTTCATACGTTATGCCACCTATGCCCAGGAGGATGGGTCTAATCTCCACCATGTGGCCTTCCTTGCGTATGGTTTGAGCTAGATTGATGTGTTGATTGAGTGCCTTGTCTAATTGATCCGTCCACCTTGAGTCCGAGCAGTATTTGATTTCTATAATAATGACCCGTTTAATGGCTTTACCACGTGTGCCCGTCTTCTTAGTTGGCATCACCATGAGAATGTCTGGTCTGATGGTGTTTTTGGTTGCTGCTATCTGTAGACCGAGTGCTCGTAGTGGTGTGTGTAGTGTGTCGTTAGGGAGGTCGAGGTCTTCTTTTGCGCCCTTCTCCCAGCTGCCGGTGTCCGCAAAGCTGATGTACCCGCCTAGGGTACCCTTGCTTATGGCTTTAGCGATGAGGCGGCCAGCCCCGTTATGCCTTTCTTGCACCATCGGTAGTGTCTCGCTGCAGCCCGAGAGGAGGTGAGTGGCACTATCGGCTTCCCCGCAGAGTGGGCACCGGTCGTCGGTCGCCCGTTTCCAGCGCATGGCCAGCTTTTGGTTATAGAGCCCGCCGGTACGGTAGAGAAGGGCAGTTCGTTGCGCGGGTATGGAGATGTTCGTGTCGGTCATCACCCTTTCGCCGGTTCCTTTCGCCGCGGCTTTGGTGATCTCCTGGGACATCTGGTAGTAGATACTGTCTTGATTGGCGAGACCGAGGCTGTGCTTGCGGTGCATGTGTGCTCTCACGCTGTGGCGGCAATCCGGCAGTGGGGCGGGAGTGTTGCCGTCGGCTTCGTTGTTGAGCCAGATGTTGGTCTCTGTCCGTGTGGTCGGGCGGTAGGCCGGGGTGTTGGCCAGCTCTGGGTGTAACGCCGCGTGCTTGGCGAGGGCATCGGCGCCTTCGTTGCCGATAATTCCCGAGTGTGCCCGGACTTTGTAGAAGTGGATCGTGACGGGGCTATCGATGATGAGGGTAGCGATAGCGGTCAGGATGTCGTTGTGCCTGTGTGTGATGAGCGACATCGGGTTAGCGAGGGCTCGGCGGATCTGGTAGATAGAGCAGAGGCTGTCGGTGGCGATGCGTTTGGCCCCCGCTGTGAGTGCCGCGTGTATCGCCGTGAGTTCCGCCTTGTTGATGGTGTTGCTTTCTGGGTCGTCCAGGGCGACGGTGATGAGGACGTTGGTCTCCGGGATATAAACCCCCGCCCCAACGCTCGCTGGGGCTGCCCCCGAGGTCTTAATGCAGCTGCCGTCCGTGTACGCGAGCGTGGCCCATTCGGTGATGGCCATCCGTGGCTGCGTCGTGGAATGGTGCGTGAGTTGTTGGTGGCCGCGCTGGTGCCCCGAGGTGGGGAGGTCCTTGTCCATCGGCAAGCGCATATGTTGTTTGTGGCCGCTAGGGGGTGTGGCTGGCTGGCTTTGATTCGTCGGTCTGTTGCGGATTGGGTGTGTGTCCCGTTGTGGGTGGAGGGCAGTGGCAGTGCTAGCCAGCCATCCTTGGGGATTGCCTTTGGTGACAAGTTGTTGTCCCGCTGCATTCCAGATGACGTAGATGTGGAGGTTGGCGTGCTTGCCTGGCTTGGAGCATCTGGTCTTGGTGGGGGGTATGCTAGCCAGGTGCTGACTCTATTCAGGGTAGCGCCGCAGGGTGTCAATGTGTTTAGGGTAGGAGATGCCCTTTTTCCCAGGGATCAGCATGATGGTTGCCATAGCCTCCTCCTGTGTAGCTGAGTGTATAGCATGGTTGACGCATTTCAGTGCCACTGCATCGTCTGCCGGTACATTCCATGTGGATAAGCCAGTGTGGCGTACCAGTAGGCAGTTGTGGTGTGCCCCAAAGGCCGTGTCGTTGGTGTCAGGGCTCCAGTAGGTAGTGGTTTCCGGTCTAACTGTGAGTGGGTCAGCCCACCTTTGGACGGTACTTGGAAAGCTGCGTGTGGCGTGTAGGGTGTTAAGGGCTTTGTCTTCACTCCTACAAATTAATCCCTGCGTTCTTCCCTGCGTTTTTGGCCAACCTTGTCCGATTGGGCTGAAAATTTGATAGATGGTGTTTTGCAGAAAATAAATCATATTGTTTTTTGAGAAAAAAATTCAAAAAACAATATGTTCTATTTTCTGCAAAACACCATCTATCAAATTTTCAGCCCAATCGGACAAGGTTGGCCAAAAACGCAGGGAAGAACGCAGGGATTAATTTGTAGGAGTGTTGTGCCCCTCTCATGGGGTGGTGGCTGCTCTGTGCGTCCTGTCTCCTTAGTAGGGCCACTACCTCTGTGGCCAGATTGCGTGTGTGTGGTGTGTGTTGTAACCAAGCGTGTAGATGTTGGTGTTGGTCTTTTGTCAGGAGGCCAACTGTGCGACCCGACTCGTCGTGGACCGTTACGTGTTGCACTAAGTCTTGCCGTGGCATAATGGGCTCCCCCGTGCTGAGGCTCATCGCGGGGTCGGTCATGTGGGGGTGAAGTTGGAGGAAGGTTTCGCAATTGCCCGTCCCGACGATGTCCGTCTGCGGGTTGATGGGGTAGGTGTGGAAGGTGGCCTTCGAGTGCAGGTTGGTGCACCGGGGTAGCCAGGTGTGCGGGTCCGGTAGTCCCTGTCGGGTGTGGGCCGGCAGGTGCGTGTCGGGCCTCGCATGTCTGGCCTCTTGTATCTGCCTGTTTTCCTCGTCGTAGTCGTTGCGCTTTGCTATGTAGTCCAGGTGTGCCGTGATGAGCGGCGCCGGTTCGAGAGTGGGGTGCCAGTGTACTCGTATGAGGTCCGAGTGCGCTGACTGACGCATGGTAGTCTTGAAGTCATTGCTGCCGAACTTGCATATAGGGCACAGCCAGTATCCTGGTTCCTTGTGCCCTGACAGGTGGGCTTCCTCAAGGCAGGCTGGGTGGTAGGCCCTCTTGCAGTTGTGGCACGTTGGGCTGTCTCCTCTTGGTAGCCAGCACAGCTCACATGTGCACACGTCCTTAGCCTCTTCCCTGCTGATGGTCTCTATGTGTGTGGGTGTATAGCCTTCTTCTGCACATAGTGGTAATGCCCATCTATCTATGACTGTGGGCTTCCAATGCACCTTGTAGTAGTTTTCCTTGTTGATGCCGTCCCATTGCCAGCCATCTATGCTGGTAATGGCCTCTTGGTGGCCGTACATGGCCCCTAGTATGCAGCCTAGGTTCTTGGGTTTACAACGGCAGGCTTTATCCACCTTCCAGCTGGAGAGCCCTGGGAGGTCAAGGCCTACTATGCGCACTATATCCTGCGGGATAGTTTGGGTCTGTCTGCCCTCATTGTTCCGTTTCGTGCCCGCCTTGGGTAAAGTGGGCTTCGTCGGGGGCGGTTGTGTCGCTCGTTGCTCTCGTTTCAGCAGTCGTGAGCGACGAGCGCAGGGATTATGGGCGCAAGGACGAGTGCAGGGATGAGCGCAGGGACGAGCGCAGGGATGCACGCAGGGACGAGTGCAGGGATTTCGCGCGCAGGGACGAGTGCAGGGATGAGCGCAGGGACGAGCGCAGGGATTATGGGCGCAGGGACGAGTGCAGGGATGAGCGCAGGGACGAGCGCAGGGACGAGTGCAGGGACGAGCGCAGGGACGAGTGCAGGGACGAGCGCAGGGACGAGTGCAGGGGTTTCGAGTGCAGGGACGAGTGCAGGGATGAGCGCAGGGACGAGCGCAGGGATTTCGAGTGCAGGGACGGACGCAGGGACGAGCGCAGGGCTCGAGTGCAGGGACGAGTGCAGGGACGAGTGCAGGGACGAGTGCAGGGACCGACGCAGGGAGTGTAGGGACGTGCATGATGCTTACAGCTGTGTCTAACACGAGCATAAATAACCTTCTTTGTGTTTGCTACATCCAACTACATACATCACATCCATCTTCTGCGATCATTTAGGCTGGAGGCTGGCTGCTGCATGTCAGCTGGCTCCTGCATGTAAGCTTGCTGCCACCAAGCTGCTACGGCCTTGTGGCTGCTGATCCTGACCACTGCTCCATCGCCACACCACTGCCAAGAGGCTGCTGCACCCCTGCACAACAACAACATGCACACAAGGGGACATGGGCACAAGAGCACTCACCTTACTGATGAAGGACGCACCCACGACGCTCATCTGCAATCAGGCAGGCAACATGAATGTGTTGGAATGTGACGCCATATAGATGAAGCGCGACTGGTGTTGCGTGATTGCTGCCACGAAAACGGCGGCTGCACCGCACTGCAACATCGCACCTGGCATAGTGTACGAGTGCAGTCCGGATCCTGCAAGCCTGCGAGCGTGCAAGCCGGCAAACCTGCAAGCCACGAGGCGGCAAGACACATCGCACATCGCTCGATTGCCAGCCGAAGCCACCTACCACCACTAGCGTGCAACACGCCCTCCTCTGTGGCGGCCACCAGCCAAGCCTTGCCAGTGCACCTTCATTACTCGGCCTAAGGCCAATCTTGACGCAAGCCTTTGCCAAGACATCGCAGAACGTTCCCGACAAGGCCTAGCACAGTCTTGATAAGCGCTATCGTGGTTAGTGAACTTTCAAAGTTAGTGAATTGCGAAGCGTGCGAGTGACGAAGTTTGCATGTTGCGGAGCAGTGCTAACGGCGGCATCGTTCATCCCTTAATGGACCCTTCGATACAAGGCAGCACACATATTGCTTCCCCAAGCGGGATCAGGCGACGAGTAATTGGCAAGGGTTGGCTGGTGGTGCAGCCTCACGCTCGCAGGCTTGCAGGATCCGGACTGCACTCGTACACTATGCCAGGTGCGATGTTGCAGTGCGGTGCAGCCGCCGTTTTCGTGGCAGCAATCACGCAACACCAGTCGCGCTTCATCTATATGGCGTCACATTCCAACACATTCATGTTGCCTGCCTGATTGCAGATGAGCGTCGTGGGTGCGTCCTTCATCAGTAAGGTGAGTGCTCTTGTGCCCATGTCCCCTTGTGTGCATGTTGTTGTTGTGCAGGGGTGCAGCAGCCTCTTGGCAGTGGTGTGGCGATGGAGCAGTGGTCAGGATCAGCAGCCACAAGGCCGTAGCAGCTTGGTGGCAGCAAGCTTACATGCAGGAGCCAGCTGACATGCAGCAGCCAGCCTCCAGCCTAAATGATCGCAGAAGATGGATGTGATGTATGTAGTTGGATGTAGCAAACACAAAGAAGGTTATTTATGCTCGTGTTAGACACAGCTGTAAGCATCATGCACGTCCCTACACTCCCTGCGTCGGTCCCTGCACTCGTCCCTGCACTCGTCCCTGCACTCGTCCCTGCACTCGAGCCCTGCGCTCGTCCCTGCGTCCGTCCCTGCACTCGAAATCCCTGCGCTCGTCCCTGCGCTCATCCCTGCACTCGTCCCTGCACTCGAAACCCCTGCACTCGTCCCTGCGCTCGTCCCTGCACTCGTCCCTGCGCTCGTCCCTGCACTCGTCCCTGCGCTCGTCCCTGCGCTCATCCCTGCACTCGTCCCTGCGCCCATAATCCCTGCGCTCGTCCCTGCGCTCATCCCTGCACTCGTCCCTGCGCGCGAAATCCCTGCACTCGTCCCTGCGTGCATCCCTGCGCTCGTCCCTGCGCTCATCCCTGCACTCGTCCTTGCGCCCATAATCCCTGCGCTCGTCCCTGCGCTCATCCCTGCACTCGTCCCTGCGCCCGAAATCCCTGCGCTCGTCCCTGCGTGCATCCCTGCGCTCGTCCCTGCGCTCATCCCTGCACTCGTCCCTGCGCCCATAATCCCTGCGCTCGTCCCTGCGCTCATCCCTGCACTCGTCCCTGCGCCCGAAATCCCTGCGCTCGTCCCTGCGTGCATCCCTGCGCTCGTCCCTGCGCCCCCAAGTCATCCCTGCGTTCGTCCCTGCACCCCCCCTTCAATCCCTGCACTCGTCCCTGCGCCCCCCCCTCCATCCCTGCATCCGTCCCTGCGTGAACGCCACGGGCCGCCCAGCCTCAGCCTTTGATATTTTTGACCTGATTCTTTTTGGGATGGATTCCTTACATCACAAGCTACCAACTGGCCGAGTTTCAGCCCATTTGGACAAGGCCGGCCAAAGCGCAGGGAGAAACGCAGGGCCTAAATTGTAGGAGCTAGCTGGCTGATGCTAGTGAAACCTGGCGATGCTGGCGACCAGCAGGGCTGGCACCAGGGCAGCTTGGCAGCTGTAGTGGCTGGATGCAGTGAGCAGAACACGAAGGCTGAGCAGGACCACGAGCTGGTGCCACAAGCTGTGCTAGATGGGTTGTTATCTGAGTATGCTGATGTGTTTGGGGACATACCACCGGGGTTGCCCCCTGACAGGCCAGTGGGGCACACAATCAGGACACCACCCGGGGCTGAAGCTCCCTATGTACAAGCTTAGCCCTAGAGAGGAGGCTGAGGTGAAGAAGCAGGTGGCTGAGCTGCTGGCCAAGGGGTTGATTGAGCCAAGCAGCAGCCCATACGGGTAGGGTACGCCCATATAATTATATTTGGCTCGGATTGTATAAAAAGCTATAATTATACGCTATAGGACTATAATTCTATTCCTTGGCGTAGTGCACAGTTATTCAGGGGAGAGGTTCCGGGCTTGAACCCACGCAAGAGCGTACTTTTCAAGCAAAGTCAGCCTAACCTGGCAGTTGCTAGGAGCAGGGTGTTGCGTTATTCTCCCGTTAGCTGGGGTGGTGGCGGGGGTGAAGTTGATAAGCATCACAAATGCAAGTGCGCAAAACGCGAGCTGCAAGTCAGGGTGCAAGTCGTGCAAGTCAAGGTGCAAATCGGACTCTCCGCATCAGTAGGACACGATGGACTAGCATGCTCCGCAAAGCGGGCAAAGCAATTAAGCAGAAAACAGCAGTGCAAGCAAGCACGTTGCAGCGCGTTGCAGCAAGCACGTTGCGCATAGTGCAGCCTTTGACCTGGTTGTACACCTGAGCGACAGTGCTTCCTTTCCTCTAAAGGTTTGCGTGGTGGTATGGGCAAACTTGGGCAGACCATCCGACCCCAGCGCATTGGGGTCATTGGGGCTAGGCGCAGCCATCGCGCTGGTCGGCGGTGGAAGCGGATGCAAGATTCGAGGACATATGAAACATATAAAAGTTCTCAAGGTGTATAACAATATAAATAAAGATTTATATGGGCCGGTCGCTCCCTACATACGGGGCACCGATCTTGTATGTGCAAAAGAAAGACGGGAGTCTGAGAATGTGTATTGATTACCGTGCCCTTAACAAGCTGACAGTGAGGGACAGGTACCCCCTGCCCAGGATTGATGACCTATTTGACGAGCTGGCTGGCAAGAGGGTGTTTAGCTCCCTGGACCTGCAGTCTGGGTACCACCAGATCAGGATTACAGAGGAGGATGTGCCTAAGACTGCCTTCTTGACGCCAATGGGCCAGTTCCAGTTCAAGGTGTTATGTTTTGGGCTGACCAACGCCCCTGCTACGTTCTAACGGATGATGAATAATGTGTTCAAGCCTTTGATCAATGAGTGCGTGTTGGTGTACATTGATGACATTCTGGTGATGAGCAACACCCCTGAAGAGCATGTGCAGCACCTGAGGGTCACCCCGGCCGTTGGTCCCGCCAATCCGTGACAGGCCTGCCGCTCACACCACGCGCTAGTGAAGGGTAGCTGAGGCTATCGCGGTAAGTCACGCGCGCTAAAACTCGCGTTTTGGACTGAAGCCTTGTCCCAGTACACCGCCCGCCACCAGGTCGAAACTTGAGATAGCGCAAACAAGCAGCGACCCACGAACAAGAGAAGGGTGGCGAGGCGCTCCGTGGCGTCCGTAGCAAAGTTCGCACTAAAGAGGCAGGCAGTACTGCGGAGTAGGCCATCGCACTGCGCCATGCTACCGAGCCATGTCATTACACCACGAGACTGAGTCACGCCACGCTTCGCACAAGTCGGTGCAAGTTGGGTGCATGGCACTGTTAACTTTTTCAGCTCTATTGGCTCACTTCCTCTATTGCCACAGTTTCTCTACCGGCTCAGTTTGTGCTATAATGGCTCACTTGCTGCTGGTGGTGTCAATCGAGGGTGCTTGGCCTTACATGTCATCTGCCTCGTCAACCCCCACTTCAGCCAACTGATCCTCCTCCATCTCTTGCTCCCACCTCAGATGTTCCACAGCCAGCTGGTGCTGGGCCCCCTGCAGCTCCTGCTGATTTAGGCTCAGCTGGCGCTGGGCATCCTGCAGCTGCTGCTGATTTAGGCTCAGCTGGTGCTGGGCACCCTGCAGCTGCTGCTGGTCCACAGCCAGCTGGTGCTGGGCCCCCTGCTGCTCCTGCTGATTTAGGCTCAGCTGGCGCTGGGCATCCTGCAGCTGCTGCTGATTTAGGCTCAGCTGGTGCTGGGCACCCTGAAGCTGCTGCTGGTCCACAGCCAGCTGGTGCTGGGCATTCTGAAGCTGCTGCTGGTCCTGAGTCAGCTGGTGTTGGGCGCCCTGCAGCTGCTGCTGGTCCACAGCCAGCTGGTGCTGGGCATCCTGCAGCTCCTGCTGGTCCAGGGCCAACAGGTGCTGGGCACCCTGCAGCTGCTGCTGGTCCATGGTCAGCTGTTGCTGGGCGCCCCGGCCAAGGCAGGTGCGTGGGCGCTTATGGCCCCATGTGCTGACATCCCTGCTTGACTGTTGTGGTGTTGCAAGGGCTGTTTCAAGGGCTGGCTGCTCGGTAGGGCTCTGCAGGGTGTATGATGGAGGAGCATGATGTCAAGGTATAGGTGTAAAGTGCGCACCTCTGGAAGAGATTGCCGCTTCACGTCGTCTGGGCTGTCTCGTGAATGCGAGCCGTCGCGGGACGCGGGTTACACGTGCAGAGTGAGATTTGGCAGGTTAAAGACTAGCGACATTGCGTTTGTGAGTACAACTGGTTCGATCCCAGGGAGCCCCGTTCTAAGCTCTAGCCATTCTCGCAACACACCGCTGTAACCCAACACCCTAGTCGGAAGTCACCGCCTCGACTGGACCGGCCTTCGAGCTTGTGTCAAAAGGTCATCTGACGTTGCGTCCCCGCACGTTACAGCTGGTTTCCGACCCCGAGCATTTAAGCTCGCGGTCCAGTCAACATGACTTCAACTACCCAAAATGTCGCTTCGGCGAACAAGACCAATGGCGCCTCTGGCGTTCTTCCTCCAGCTTCAGCTGTTACAGCTACAGCGGAGACGGGTCCCGCACTTGGTGCGGCACCGGAACCGGGCGAGGTAATTGCAGGAGTTTTGCATTCGCAGGAGCTTTGCAGGCCAATGGAGAAGATGTGCTTGACGATATTGGCTTGGACGAGTTTGGCCTGGACCAATTCGACAGCACTTCGACTCCAGTCGACGAGCTCAACGCGCAAATTGCCACCCTCCAGGCGCAGCTGGTCGCAGCGCAGGCCAACAACCAGCAAGCTGGTGCACTGGTGAGTCCTCCTGCTGGTGCTAAGCGTGCTGCTGATGCTGCTTTGCTGCCAGCTAGCCCTAGTCCAGCTAAGAGGCCAGTCGAAGTAGCGTCGCAGCTAGTCAGGCCTTTGGCTGCTGCTCTGCGCGCACTCCAACACTTGACTGTTGCAATGCACCAGCCTGTTGCGCAGAAAGATGTTGCCTCGGGTTCACCCGGCACTTCGAACCCTCGCACACTTGCTGCTGTGCGGGACAAGTATGCTGGTGTTCGCCCCACTGCTGCGCCCCTACCTGCCACTGTCACTGCCCCTGCAGGTCATGATTCCAACTCACGTCGCGGGTTGCCCGTGACTGAGCGGTGGACTGATGCCAGTTCGGCCTCCGGTCGCCGTGCTCTGTCTTTCCTGGAGGACCTTGAGGCACACTGTGTTGCACATGGCCTGGACCCTGCTCTTGCTCTGCCCTCTTTCCTGTCAGGGAAGGCTAGGGATGTGTGGTTCCAGTCTGTTAGGGACTCATATGCCCTGACCCACTCTGGCTACCCCACATGGCCCTACCTGTCACAGCAGTTCCTTGAGTTTGTAGGAGAGGACCTGACCACTGATGCTGATGCAGCACGTGCTAAGCTCCTTGACTCAACTCACCTGCGTATGACTAATGGTGTTGCCCTGTCAGCCTACATCACTGACTTCAGGAACACCCTCACCTTGGCTGGCAAGGACTGCATGACAGATTCCATGCTTGTGAATGTCTTCCAGCGTGGCCTGTCAGCAGATCTGCGTGGTCCTGTTGCCAAGGATCTGCGTGCCCTTGTGGCCCCCACTTTGGATGAAGCCATTAAGGCTGCCATTACCAACCACAAGGCCCTTGTGGCTGCTGCTGGCTCTGGTGTGCATCCTGCCTCAAGGCGCCCGGTTGCTGCTGTGCACCAGGTGGCCCAAGTGCAACGTGGGCTGCAGAACCTGGCCAGGTTCCCTGGTCCACCTCCTGGGCGTCCTGCTGCTCCCTCAGCTGGCAGTGAGGGTCCCCCTCCTGCCAGTGGCTACTGCTACCACTGTGGATTGTCATCCCACTGGACAAAGCACTGCAAGAGGAAGGCCTCTGGCATGAGCAAGGAAGAGGCCATGAAGGATGCTGGCACCTGGGAGCTGATGCAAGACCTGAAGAAGGGTGGCTCTGCCCCCTACAAGGCTGCAAAGCGTGACCGCAGCCCTGACCGTGGTGGTGACCCTGGTGGTCCCTCCAGGCAGTACCAGGGTAGACGCCCTCAGACTGCCAGGATGGAGGCTAATGGCATGGTGAAGCATTTCCAGAAGTATCAGCGCAAATAGGAGTTTGCTCAGCCAGTGAACCAAAACTGTGCTGAGTACTCTGAGGCATGCATTGTGTGTGAACCTGCTCATGTGCTGACTGCTGCACATGCTGATGGGGAATCCCTGCACTTTGCCTTTGCTGGTCACCTGAATGAGCACCCTGCACGTGTCCTGTGTGACACTGGTGCTACCCACAGCTTTGTCAGTGCATCATTTGTTGCTGCACATGCTGTACCTGTCCACATGTTGAAGCACATGCAAGAGTGGCATGCTGCTAACAACACTGTGTTGAGCTGTTCCCAGTTTGTCAAGGCTGATTTGAGTCTGCCACGTGTTACTGTACCCTGCAAACTCAACGTTATGCCTTCTCTCCTGCCTGACTTTGATGTCCTGCTGGGGAATGACTGGTTGAATGAGCATGAGGCCGTGATGTCATACCAGGACAAGACTCTCAGCCTGGCATGTGACAAGGGTGAGCCTGTAGTGCTGCCATGTCCCCCTGCTGATAAGTCTGAGTCAGGGCAGTCTGCTGTAAGCAACCCTGCCTCTTTCCTGGTCAATGCTCTACGTGCAAAACCCCCTCTGGCTTCTGCAAAAGTTGCTGCCAGGTGGTTACGAAAAGGAGGCACAGGTGTCCTGGCCCTGATCACCGTGGACAATTCAAGTATCCCTGATCCAGTTCCAGCTGAACCTGACCTACCTCCAGGTGTGTCCCAGGCTCTCAATGCTTTGCTGGATGAGTATGCTGATGTGTTTGCACCCATCACATCTCTGCCACCTGAGCGTCCTGTGGGCCATGCCATCCCCCTTGTGCCTGATGCACGACCCTCTGTGGTACCTCAATACCGCATGAGCCAGGAAGAGCATGCTGAGCTGAAGAAGCAGGTGCAGGACCTACTTGCCAAGGGCATGATAGAACCAAGCTCCAGTCCTTTTGCTGCTCCTATCCTGTTTGTCAAGAAGAAGTCTGGTGAGTTACGCATGTGCCTTGATTACCGTCAGCTCAACAAGATCACCATCAGGGATCAGTATCCACTGCCCAGGATTGATGACTTGTTTGACAAGCTGTCAGGCTGCACTGTGTTCTCTTCCCTAGACCTTCAAGCAGGTTACAACCAGATCAGGATCACCCCTGAAGATGTGCCCAAGACGGCCTTCAAGACCCCTGACGGCCACTACCAGTTCAAGGTACTGTCTTTTGGGCTCTGCAATGCACCTGCTACATTCCAGCGTGTCATGAATGATGCATTTGCCCCAGTCCTGAACCAGTGTGCCCTGGAGTACCTGGATGACATCTTGGTCATGTCCAAATCTGTGGACGAGCATTTGAAGCATCTCAGAAAGGTCTTTGACCTCCTGAGGCTCAATAAGCTCTTTGCCAAGCAGTCCAAGTGTGAATTCATGCGTACCACGCTGCTACAGGAGCAGTCCTGATGCAAGATGGCTACCCCCTTGCATACCTCAGCAAGAAGCTGTCTTCTGCTGAGCGTAACTACACCACTGGTGAGCAAGAGCTTCTTGCCCTCATCACTGCATGCAAGGAGTGGAGGTGTTACCTTGAGGGTGTACCATTCACACTCTTCACCGATCACAAGCCTTTGACTGCTCTGCCCACCCAGAAGGTGCTGTCTAGACGTCAGGCTAGGTGGATGGAGTTCCTGTCACGGTTTACATTTGACCTGCAGTACCTGCCAGGTGATGCTAATCCTGCTGACCCACTGTCCCGGATACCTGCTGGACCCCAGGACTGTGCCATGGTGTGTGTTGTTACCACCCGGCGGCAAGCTAAACAGTCTTTGGAGAGGGGGGAAGTGCGTGTGGCGCAGGCTCTGCCCCAGGTTCCACCTGTGGGTACTCCCTCAAATGCCCCCACTGCCGTTGATGCTTTGGCCCCCCGGCCCACAGTGTCTGATAACCCTGTTGCTGCTCACCATAGTAGGCTCCCTGAGCTTGAGGCCCCATCTGCTGCTGACACCTCAGTGCACTATCCTGCAACTCCTGCCCACCCATTGGAACTGGCTGATCACCTGGTCCATGGCTACCGGCTTGACCCTGCGTTTACTGCTGAAGCTGATCTGTCTGGCATGTACATGGACGACCATGGCCTGTGGCGGCGCACTGGCAAGGGCACAGTGATGGTTCCCAATGACCCTGAACTGCGTGAGTACATTCTGCATGAGATGCATGATGCTGCCTATGCTGGTCACGTGGGTATAACCAAAACCCTTGAGAGGCTGTCACGTGTGTTCTACTGGGACACCATGCGTGCTGATGTCAGGCACTATGTCACTACCTGTGATGCCTGCCAGCGTGACAAGTCCTCTACACTGAAGCCTGGTGGCTTACTCAACCCACTGTCCATTCCAGATTACCGTTGGGAGTCAGTGTCAATGGACCTGATCACCAAGCTGCCATCTGCTTCACATGGGTTTGATGCCATCTGTGTCTTTGTTGACAGGCTCAGCAAGATGGTGCACTTTGTGCCCTGCAAGGAGAGCATGAATGCCAAGGGCTTTGCCCGTCTGTTTGTTGACAATGTCTTCAAACTGCATGGCCTGCCAAAAGACATGGTCTCTTACCGTGGTCCCCATTTCCACAACACTTTCTGGCACCATGTGCAGAAGTTGCTGGGCATGAGGGGATCCCTGTCTTCCTCCTATCACCCTCAGTCTGATGGCCAGACTGAGAGGTACAACCGTGTGTTGGAAGAGATGCTACGTCATTACATCTCTCCCACCCAAGCTGATTGGCCTGACTATCTGTCACTTGCTGAGTTTGCTGTGAACAACTCATGGCAAGAGTCCATCAAGTCTACACCGTTCCTGGTTAACACCGGACAGTCCCCCATTACCCCTATGCTCCACTCTCTACCTGACAAGGGGCGGTGCCCTGAAGGCCTGTCCTATGCTACTTGGTGGCAGGAGGCTGTGGCTAAGGCCAAGCTATGCATGCAGGCTGCTTAGCAACGTCAAGCTGCCTATGCCAACCAGGACCGTCGAGAGGTGCATTACAAGGTGGGTCAAATGGTCCTGCTCAGCACTAAGAACATGAGGTTGAAGCCAGGCAAAGCACGTAAGCTGCTGCCACGTTTTGTGGGGCCCTTCAAGGTGCTTGACTTGGTTGGTCAGGTTGCAGTGAACCTGCAGCTGCCTGCCTCCATGTCACGTCTTCACCCTGTGTTCCATGTGTCACTCGTCAAACCCTACACTGGCACTGATGTGGGCTTCATGCCTCCGCCTGTTGAGTGGCTTGATGAGGAGCCTGTGTACTATGTTGAGCCACTCGTAGGAATTAGCAGCCAGGCGCCTAAACCGACTTTCGTAGTTTTGGCTGAAATTCTGCCTATAGGTAGCATGTGATGTAAGCATTCCAACCCAAAAGGAACCAGGTCAAAAAGTCAAAGGCTGGGGCTCGGCGGCCCGTGGCGTTTGTTCAGCAGTGTTCAGCAATGTTCAGCAATGTTCAGCAGCCCGTTCAGCAATGTTCAGCCATGTTCAGCAATGTTCAGCAGTTTGTTCAGCAATGTTCAGCAAGCGTTCAGCAATGTTCAGCTAGCGTTCAGCAATGTTCAGCAATGTGTAAAGTAGCGTTCACCCATGTTCAGCAATGTTCAGCCATGTTCAGTAATGTTCAGCCATGTGTATAGTAGCGTTCACCCATGTTCAGCAATGTTCAGCAATGTTCAGCAATGTTCAGCCATGTGTATAGTAGCGTTCACCCATGTTCAGCAATGTTCAGCCATGTTCAGCCATGTTCAGCAATGTGTATAGTAGCGTTCACCCATGTTCAGCAATGTTCAGCCATGTTCAGCAATGTTCAGCCATGTGTATAGTAGCGTTCACCCATGTTCAGCAATGTTTAGCCATGTTCAGCAATGTTCAGCCATGTGTATAGTAGCGTTCACCCATGTTCAGCAATGTTTAGCCATGTTCAGCAATGTTCAGCCATGTGTATAGTAGCGTTCACCCATGTTCAGCAATGTTCAGCTAGCGTTCAGCAATGTTCAGAATTGTGTATAGTAGCGTTCACCCATGTTCAGCAATGTTCAGCAATGTTCAGTAATGTTCAGCCATGTGTATAGTAGCGTTCACCCATGTTCAGCAATGTTCAGCCATGTTCAGCAATGTTCAGCCATGTGTATAGTAGCGTTCCCCCATGTTCAGCAATGTTCAGCCATGTTCAGCCATGTTCAGCAATGTGTATAGTAGCGTTCACCCATGTTCAGCAATGTTCAGCCATGTTCAGCAATGTTCAGCCATGTGTATAGTAGCGTTCACCCATGTTCAGCAATGTTCAGCCATGTTCAGCAATGTTCAGCCATGTGTATAGTAGCGTTCACCCATGTTCAGCAATGTTTAGCCATGTTCAGCAATGTTCAGCCATGTGTATAGTAGCGTTCACCCATGTTCAGCAATGTTCAGCAATGTTCAGCAATGTTCAGAATTGTGTATAGTAGCGTTCACCCATGTTCAGCAATGTTCAGCAATGTTCAGCAATGTTCAGCCATGTGTATAGTAGCGTTCACCCATGTTCAGCAATGTTCAGCCATGTTCAGCCATGTTCAGCAATGTGTATAGTAGCGTTCCCCCATGTTCAGCAATGTTCAGCCATGTTCAGCAATGTTCAGCCATGTGTATAGTAGCGTTCACCCATGTTCAGCAATGTTTAGCCATGTTCAGCAATGTTCAGCCATGTGTATAGTAGCGTTCACCCATGTTCAGCAATGTTCAGCCATGTTCAGCAATGTTCAGCCATGTGTATAGTAGCGTTCACCCATGTTCAGGGCAGGGCAGGGCAGGGCAGGGCAGGGCAGGGCAGGGCAGGGCAGGGCAGGGCAGGGCAGGGCAGGGCAGGGCAGGGCAGGGCAGGGCAGGGCAGGGCAGGGCAGGGCAGGGCAGGGCAGGGCAGGGCAGGGCAGGGCAGGGCAGGGCGGGGCAGGGCAGGGCAGGGCAGGGCAGGGCAGGGCAGGGCAGGGCAGGGCAGGGCAGGGCAGGGCAGGGCAGGGCAGGGCAGGGCAGGGCAGGGCAGGGCAGGGCAGGGCAGGGCAGGGCAGGGCAGGGCAGGGCAGGGCAGGGCAGGGCAGGGCAGGGCAGGGCAGGGCAGGGCAGGGCAGGGCAGGGCAGGGCAGGGCAGGGCAGGGCAGGGCAGGGCAGGGCAGGGCAGGGCAGGGCAGGGCAGGGCAGGGCAGGGCAGGGCAGGGCAGGGCAGGGCAGGGCAGGGCAGGGCAGGGCAGGGCAGGGCAGGGCAGGGCAGGGCAGGGCAGGGCAGGGCAGGGCAGGGCAGGGCAGGGCAGGGCAGGGCAGGGCAGGGCAGGGCAGGGCAGGGCAGGGCAGGGCAGGGCAGGGCAGGGCAGGGCAGGGCAGGGCAGGGCAGGGCAGGGCAGGGCAGGGCAGGGCAGGGCAGGGCAGGGCAGGGCAGGGCAGGGCAGGGCAGGGCAGGGCAGGGCAGGGCAGGGCAGGGCAGGGCAGGGCAGGGCAGGGCAGGGCAGGGCAGGGCAGGGCAGGGCAGGGCAGGGCAGGGCAGGGCAGGCAGGGGCAACGCAAGGCTGGGAAGGGGTGGGGCAGGGCTTGGATGGGCTGGGGCAGAGCTGGGATGGGGTGGGGCAGGGCTAGGAGGGTGTGGGGCAGGGCTGGGAGGGGGTGGGGCAGGGCTGGGCTGCGGCGGCGAGGGGTGGGGCTGGGCGGCGTTCAGAAGTGTTCGGTATTATTCAGTAGCTTCACTAGCGTTCACTAGCGTTCAGTAGTGTTCAGTTTTTGCATCCTAAATTGCAAGCTCGCAGACTTAGTCACACCTATGTTCGCACTGTGGCATTCGCACGGTGGCATAGTTCATTCAGAACAAGTGTAGTCCGTAGCCCGTGCAAGCCGCAAGCATGCAAGCCCGCAAGTTTGCATGCGGCTGTGGCAGATCTGTACGTTAAGCCTCTACCTTTCAGGACAGGTCACAACGTGCAAGACGGGGCCCAGCGCTATGTTGATGGACGTTATCTGTTGGTTAGCGAAGTTTTAAAGTTTACGCAGTCGCAAAAGGCATCGCACATCTCACAAGACACAAGCCAGTCATATACGGGCTGGTCAGGGCGAGAACAAGCCCTTTCAGGTGCCTGAGGTAGCTAGGCGGCTTAGGTGGCCCAACGCGATCCTTGCTATCGCGGCTTGCAGGCTTGCAAGATCCGGATGTCACTTGTACACTAGGCCAGGTGCGATGTCGCAAGGCGTTGTCTTGCCTAATTGCAGATCTTTACCTTCGCCGATGGCCTGACTTGCTCGTTAAGAGCATTGTTAGTATAGCCAGGGGTTCAACAGAGATCGTCCGCCAGGCAAGTTGTCACTTCACCCTACATGATACACTTCACCCTTCATGATGATGCTCGTGGTTTTCAACCGAATGTTGTGCTCTTGCCCTGCAGGCATCAGGTTCAGTGGCAAGTATGTGTGGGGCGCGAGCGTGGTGAGTGGTCGGTCAGCACACAACCAACACCTAGTACACACCTTATAGAGGGTACCAGACGTTGATGCAAGGTGTAGCTATGAACAAACAGCCTAGAGCAGAAGGCCAAAGGGGCAGGTAGATGTTCTGGTCCCCCTCTGCCGTAGCATTGCATAGGTCTTGTGCAAGCATGGTCATGTCAACGTTTGCCTCCCTACACACCACAGCCTCCCTGTCCACACTGTTGCAATCACACGACATGTCCCTTAAAACCCGACCTAACCGCTAGCATGCCCTGTGTTTGTTGCAGGTCAAACGGGCACCTAGTACCCTGCAGCCCTCTATACCCCCCTCTCCACCCCTCCCACCATCTCTCAGTCTGACATCCCCCCTGACATCGCAATGCTCACCCCAGCCTACGCTCACCCATCCCACCACCATCTCCTCCCTCTCCTTCCCAAGTATGCAGCCCACATCCGTTATGGGTGCTCGTCCAGCATATTATCATGTCACATCGCTTCCTGCGGATGGCCATCACTAGGCTGTTCCCCGTCTTCCCTGTGGGTGGCATGCCCCACTTGCTGCATGGCATGGGCTCAGACCTAGAGCATGCAGTGGCGGCAGCAGCAGGTGCAACACGAGTCCCGCCTGCAGTCAGCAAGCGGGCAGCCCCACAAGACACAGCTATTGAACATTGTTGAATGAGCTATTGAACATTGTTGAATGAGCTGCTGAACATTGCTGAACGGTTGGCTGAACATTGCTGAACGGCTGGCTGAACATTGCTGAACGGCTGGCTGAACATTGCTGAACGGTTGGCTGAACATTGCTGAACGGTTGGCTGAACATTGCTGAACGGTTGGCTGAACATTGCTGAACGGTTGGCTGAACATTGCTGAATGGCTGGCTGAACATTGCTGAACGCTAGCTGAACATTGCGGAACGCTAGCTGAACGTTGCTGAACGCTAGCTGAACATTGCTGAACGGCTGGCTGAACAATGCTGAACATTGCTGAACGCTAGCTGAACATTGCTGAACGGCTGGCTGAACAATGCTGAACATTGCTGAACGCTAGCTGAACATTGCTGAACGCTTGCTGAACATTGTTGAACGCTAGCTGAACATTGCTGAACGCTAGCTGAACGATGCTGAACGCTAGCTGAACATTGCTGAACGGCTGGCTGAACAATGCTGAACGCTAGCTGAACGTTGCTGAACGCTAGCTGAACATTGCTGAACGGCTGGCTGAACAATGCTGAACATTGCTGAACGCTAGCTGAACATTGCTGAACGGCTGGCTGAACAATGCTGAACATTGCTGAACGCTAGCTGAACGATGCTGAACGCTAGCTGAACATTGCTGAACGCTAGCTGAACATTGCTGAACGGCTGGCTGAACAATGCTGAACATTGCTGAACGCTAGCTGAACATTGCTGAACGGCTGGCTGAACAATGTTGAACATTGCTGAACGCTAGCTGAACATTGCTGAACGGCTGGCTGAACAATGCTGAACATTGCTGAACGCTAGCTGAACATTGCTGAACGCTTGCTGAACATTGCTGAACGCTAGCTGAACATTGCTGAACGCTTGCTGAACATTGCTGAACGCTAGCTGAACATTGCTGAACGTCTGGCTGAACAATGCTGAACATTGCTGAACGCTAGCTGAACATTGCTGAACGCTAGCTGAACATTGCTGAACGGCTGGCTGAACAATGCTGAACATTGCTGAACGCTAGCTGAACATTGCTGAACGGCTGGCTGAACAATGCTGAACATTGCTGAACGCTAGCTGAACATTGCTGAACGCTAGCTGAACATTGCTGAACGGCTGGCTGAACAATGCTGAACATTGCTGAACGCTAGCTGAACGATGCTGAACGCTAGCTGAACATTGCTGAACGCTAGCTGAACATTGCTGAACGGCTGGCTGAACAATGCTGAACATTGCTGAACGCTAGCTGAACATTGCTGAACGGCTGGCTGAACAATGCTGAACATTGCTGAACGCTAGCGGAACATTGCTGAACGGCTGGCTGAACATTGCTGAACGCTAGCTGAACATTGCTGAACGCTTGCTGAACATTGCTGAACGCTAGCTGAACATTGCTGAACGTCTGGCTGAACAATGCTGAACATTGCTGAACGCTAGCTGAACATTGCTGAACGCTTGCTGAACATTGCTGAACGCTAGCTGAACATTGCTGAACGCTTGCTGAACATTGCTGAACGGGCTGCTGAACATTGCTGAACGGCTGGCTGAACATTGCTGAACACACTGCTGAACATTGCTGAATTTTTCTGAACACTGCTGAACAAACGCCACGGGCCGCCGAGTCCCAGCCTTTGACTTTTTTGACCTGGTTTCTTTTGGGCTGGAATGCTTACATCAAAGGCTACCAATGGGCAGAATTTCAGCCAAAACAACCAAAGTCGGTCATGGCGCCTGGCTGCTAATTCCTACGAGTGGCGTCTGCTGGACCACAGACATGTGCATGCAGGAAAGGCCAAGGAGTACCTGGTGCAGTGGGAAGGCTATGATGCCGACCACAACACCTGGGAGCCACGTTCCAACTTGGTTGGCTGTGACAAGATCCTGGCTGAGTACAATGCAGCTCACAACCTGAAGTAAGTCCTAGGCCATGCATGTTGGTTTGCTGCTGGACTATGGCATTCTCAGCATGCTTGTACCTCTGGTCAACTGCTACCTGTGTGGTTATGGTTTCCCTGTGTCTAGTCGGCACGATGGTCTTTGACCGCTCCCTGAGCTGTGACCTGGTGCGCCCTTTGGGTTGCCCAGTAGCCAAATTAGCATGCTGTAGGCAATGCGAGTCACGTGGTTTCACCCGTGGCGGAACGGAAGCCCCTTTGGAGGGGGAGGAATGTAAAGTGCGCACCTCTGGAAGAGATTGCCGCTTCGCGTCGTCTGGGCTGTCTCGTGAATGCGAGCCGTCGCGGGACGCGGGTTACACGTGTAGAGTGAGATTTGGCAGGTTAAAGACTAGCGACATTGCGTTCGTGAGTACAACTGGTTCGATCCCAGGGAGCCCCGTTCTAAGCTCTAGCCATTCTCGCAACACACCGCTGTAACCCAACACCCTAGTCGGAAGTCACCGCCTCGACTGGACCGGCCTTCGAGCTTGTGTCAAAAGGTCATCTGACGTTGCGTCCCCGCACGTTACAATAGGTTCCCGCCACAATGGGGGATCCCACCACAATGGAGGTTCCCGCCACTGCCAATGCAACTACTTACGGGCTTGGCACGTATCGCTGCCGCCTGTGCCAGGCCAGCGCGGCGTCGGGGTCCAGGATGGCCCATCGCAAATTTCGGCTTGAGATTCGCGCAGAGTGCGAGAAATGCAGCGATGTGGGCGCCTAGCGACTACACAGGGTCCAACCCATCGGGGATACCCCCGAGGACGCCGCCAATCGCCCCCTGTGATGAGCTCGACCCATGCCACAATCACCCTCCGTCACATGTTGTCATTGTATGTACCACACAAGGTGATGGAGCATGTCTTGGACCGCATCCCGGAATATAGACCCGCCCAGCTATCAGTGAAAGGCGGAAGGACGTGGAAAGGACCACTGACCGAAAAGTTTAAGGACTTGAACGAAGCCCCAAAATGATGGGGTCTAGGCTTCAGCAGAGTGCACGGTAGCGAATTAAAGTCCACGCACGGTGCTGCTGACACCTCAGTGAGATGCTATGCTTGCTTGGAGGAAGGGTTAGGCAGGTCTCGCGCCAGGTGTCAGGAAGGGCCCGGGCCATGAGGGGGCCCGACCCAACCCAGGGAATCTTGCGCTTCGACCTGCGACCCACGTACGGTCGCACCCTGTTGAGCCCCAGGCTGCAGCGAGCGAGCATGTTCACAGTCCGCGGGGATGGCGGGCGGAGTGATCTGGGAGGCTTCAGTCCAAAACGCGAGTTTTAGCGCGCGTGACTTACCGCGATAGCCTCAGCTACCCTTCACTAGCGCGTGGTGTGAGCGGCAGACCTGTCACGGATTGGCGGGACCAACGGCCGGGGTGACCTGAGGCAAGTCCTGCAGCTCATGCGAGATAACAAGTTCTACGCCAAACTGGCAAAGTGCGAGTTCAACAAGACGCAGCTGGCGTTCCTGGGCCACATCGTGGGCAGCAAAGGCATTGCTGTCGACCCTGCGAAAGTGCAAGTCGTAAAAGAATGGCCGACGCCACGCAACTTAAAAGACCTGCAGGCCTTCCTGGGGCTGGCAAACTACTTCAGGCGGTTCATATCAAATTTCAGCTCTCTGGCTGCGCCGTTGACGAACTTGACCAGCAAGCAAGTGGCTGCTGCGTATGACTGAGAACACTTTGGAGGGGCGGAGCTGGAAGCTTTTAATGGCCTGAAAGAGGCGCTCTGCTCTGCTCCTGTGCTGGCTCTGCCTGACTTTGGCAAGCCTTTTGTAGTGTGCACCGATGCGTCGCTGGTAGGCACCGGCGGGGTGCTGATGCAAGATGGCAGGCCAATTGTTTACACAAGTAAGAAGATGTCCCCAGCTGAAACGCGCTATGCCACTGGAGAGCAAGAGCTGCTGGGTATAATCAGAGCAGTCAGAAAATGGAGGTGCTATTTGGATGGAGCGGTTGATGTTACAATTCTGACTGATCACAATCCCCTCAGGTGTTCCCAACATGGGGTTGGTAATCTTCATGCAAGTACTCTCTCAATACCGCACTGTTTTCGATAGCGTTTATCACATTGGCAGCCACGGTTTAGTCCGCGTAATCTGACCATCAGCGCTAGCCATTGGAGTCTTTGCTCGCGTACTGCCACATGTGCCCGCGAACAAATCACATCGGCGAGACGGGTCTCCTTGACACGGTGAGCCACATCGCTGTGGCCCCATCTACCTAGCGTAGTGAGCTGGTTGTGCACAACCGGAATGTCCGGCTGACACCCAACGCGATGTCTGCCGGGCGTGCAGGGCACCTTGACGGGGTGTTTGGAACATATAGTTATACTCGCTTCCGCCGAATACACCATCTGGGTCGGCGCACACTAAGGTATCACCGGCTTATACCCCCCTCCTCCACTGTGTCCATCACTGTGTTGCACCCGCTGCACCCACAAGAAAATGGCTATAAAATGTTTGTTCTTTACCCATTGGCGCATCTAGTGAAACAAATCGCACAACAAACAGCCCAGGCCTCGTTCAGTTTGACAGCTTCAAAGTGACATCATGTTCACCAGGCAGGTTCAAGGCCACGGCATGCAACGACCCACCATGCCCGCCCCCCCTCCACCCATCATTGCAGGAGCCCACCTCATTGCAGGAGCCCACCCCTCCCAGCCCAACCCCTCCCAGCCCAACCCCTCCCAGCCCACCCACTCCCAGCCCAGCCCACCCCTCCCAACCCACCCCATCCCAGCCTACCCCCTCCCAGCCCAACCCCTCCCAGCCCAACCCCTCCCAGCCCACCCTCCCAGCCCACCCCTCCCAACCCACCCCCTCCCAGCCTACCCCCTCCCAGCCCAACCCCTCCCAGCCCAACCCCTCCCAGCCCAACCCCTCCCAGCCCACCCCCTACCAGCCCACCCCCTCCCAGCCTAAACCCTCCCAGCCCACCCCCTCCCAGCCCACTTATCCGCTCCCTTGCTCGCTGCTTGCTCCGCTTCCCCCCCCGCCCCCTCCCAGCCCTAGCCACCACCATGGGGGGTAAAAGGCTGAGCCCGAAGAAGCGCCAGCACCTGCAAAAGCTGCATGCCTCACCCAAGGCGGGGTTTAAATGCTGCCCTAGTGGCTTAAAAGCCCAGATGAAGAAGGCACAGGGTGAGACTATGCAGTTACGGGCACAGGGTGAGACTATGCAGTAACGTTCGCCGCTGCCGTGTAAGCAGCCCCCGGCTCACCCGGCATCAGAGGCAGCTAATGAACATCCTGATGCGGCACCGGGTGTCACCAGAGGTGCTGCAGCGGTGTGCTGAGGGTGGCTATGGCCAACGAGGAGGTGGCTGCAGCCTCAGCCAGGGCACCAGCCACAGCCGCACGCAAAGCCACAGCAGCTGCTTGCAGTGTTGGGGTGGTTGTGGTGAATGTGGGGGACCATGCAAGCCAGCAGCGGGTGGCAGCAGCAGCAACAACAGCAGGGTGCAGCAGAGTTGTGCCAGCTGGTGTGCCCCCCCCCATGCCCCCCCCCGCCCCCCCAACAACCCCCCCAGCAGCCATCCCAGCAGCAGGGCTGGAGCTCGTGGGGCGAAGGGCCCCCTTCATCACCTGATTTCGGCCACATCGCCATCGAGGGGCAGGCTGCTATGGCGCAAGCGCCGGCTCCTGGCTGCACGCTCCGCAAGCGTACCACACTTGCTAGGTTGGGGCAGCCCCAGACAGCTGCCAAGCGCAAGCGGTGACGCACGAGACATAGTTAGTAGGGTACGCCCATATAATTATAGTTGGCTTGGATTCCTATAAAAAGCTATAATTATAGGCTATAGGACTATAATTATAGCTTGGCTCAGTAGCTTAGCAGCCTAGTGCGAGAGGTTACGAGTTCGAACCGACGCAAGAGCGTACTTTTCACGCCAAGGCAGCTCAAACAATGTTCATAGCAAGCTCGTACACAAGACAAGTGAGTTGATGAAATGTTTACGGTGCGACGTTGAGAGGCGGTGATGAATAGCAATGTGACAGTCCATGTGAGCTAGGCTTATGCGAAGATGTTGATACGGGTGTGGGTTGGGGTGGACTAGGGGAAGGGGGGGGGAGGTTATGTCTGAAAGTGGTCATGGAGGGTCATTTTACATTCTCTCCACAATGTTGATTCTGCTCTGATACGTTGCACGTGCAAACTTGCCATGTCATGTCTTACAATCATTACTTTGTGCTTAGTGGTACACCACAGAAAAAGCAGAAGCACTGGCAGCAATACATGTCTCGATGCTCAAATGCCTTGCAACACCACTACAGAAGACATGTATCGCTGATGCTGAGTACATGCATTGATGTAAGAAGGGGGCTGGGCTGGGCTGGGCTGGGCTGGGCTGGGCTGGGCTGGGCTGGGCTGGGCTGGGCTGGGCTGGGCTGGGCTGGGCTGGGCTGGGCTGGGCTGGGCTGGGCTGGGCTGGGCTGGGCTGGGCTGGGCTGGGCTGGGCTGGGCTGGGCTGGGCTGGGCTGGGCTGGGCTGGGCTGGGCTGGGCTGGGCTGGGCTGGGCTGGGCTGGGCTGGGCTGGGCTGGGCTGGGCTGGGCTAGACTTAGGGGGGGTGGTTAGCCCTAATCCCTAACACACGACACAACACAACAACACACAACACAACACAACAACAACGTCCAGCTCCAGACTGCGCGCTCCAGGCTGCCCGCTCCAAGCTCCAGCGTGTGTCGTGGGATGGGGGGGAGGGGAGGGGGGGATGTAGGTGGGTAGGGAAGGGAGAAGGGGGCAAGGGACAGGAGTGTGAACATCAAGCCTGCAGCCAGCAAGAGGCATCCTTGTGTTTAGGCTGGGCATTGGGGGCCACTCATGTCCAGGGGCCGGCCACTCACAGTTTTGCTCCATGTCATGCCTTGCTGACTCCTTGCGACCTCCTTGTTGGCTGCTGTTCTGCGCCGTTGCTGCCTTGCTTGCAACCACCAAGCCATGCTACACCTGTCATGCTCCAGCTGTCTACAACTGCAAGCAATCATCAGTCAGCTAAGGCTTAGCAAGCAGATGAACAAGACTTACACCCAAGCCGCATGTGCACTCACCGGAAGTCCACGCTGACGCTTTTAAGTTCCTCCCACCTGCTGCTCATGCGATGACGACCAACTTCATTATCAGGCTGATTCGGTAGTAATGAAGCCTTTGACCTGGTTGTACACCTGAGCGACAATGCTTTCCTTCCATCCAAAGGTTTGCGTGGTGGTATGGGCAAACTTGGGCAAACCATCCGACCCCAGCGCATTGGGGTCATCGGGGCTAGGCGCAGCCATTGCGCTGGTCGGCGGTGGAAGCGGATGCAAGATTCGAGGACCTATAAAAGCTATAAAAGTGCTCAAGCCATATAAAACTATAATTATAATTATAGTCGGGCCGGTCGCTCCCTAATAGTTAGACAAAGGTTGTAGTGGCCACCTCTCCCAACCGCACCTGTCAACTGCCTCCGTGCCACATTCCCGCAGCCGCTTTCCGATCCGACTGCTACTGCCGACGCGCATGCACACGTAGAGCAGCCTAAGCGACGCAGGCGGTCGTAGCGATGACTGCATGCTCCGCAACGGTTCAAATTTGAATCACTAACTTTGATGCTTTGCTGTGCACGGCCTACTGACTGGAAAATTATTCTGGATGGTTGAAAGGTAGCTGGCCGGGTTAACTACATTGTGAATCATCTAGCATATAATTTGGCGCAGTGACTGCAGAGTTACAGCCGTCTTACTATTAAGGGTCGGTTTCCTGCCATTTTCTGTTAGTTGGGAACACCTGAAATCCCCTCATCTACCTGAAAACACAGCCCAATCTGTCGAGGCGGCAGGTCAGATGGATGGAGGAGCTATCACGCTACAAGTATGAAATCAAATACATACCCGGTGCAACTAATGTGGCTGACCCTATCAGCCGTAACCCCGCTCTGGCCAATGAGGTGGCGCTTTCATGCTCATCATCACCACACAATGCTGACTCTGAAGACGCCATGACTGTGATCATGACGCTAAGCTCCCGGGCTGAAGGGCTGATCTACGCCATCACGACACGCCGCACTGCTGCCCGGCTGCGAGAGAGTGCTGAGCTGGGGCAGGTGGCTGCCCGGGAGGCTGCCCAGAGAGCAGGCCAATTGGCCCCACGTGATGATTTGGCTGCTGCCCATACGCCTGGCCAGGCAAGAATGACAAGTGCACATGAAAAGGGGGCGCAGCCAGGTGGGGGGGAAGCCCTGCGGCAGCAACAACAAACAACAGAGTCACAAAACAAATCAAACAAACAAGGTGACGAGCAGTCCACAACTGAGTCGGGTCCCTTAACCCTAATGCAGGCAATCAAACAAGCCTATGCGGCTGACACACGCTTTGCTGATGAGGCCTTCACATCGCAGCTGTACCAGCATGAGGGGCTGTGGCTGACTGAGTGGGGCAGAGTGGTGGTTCCTGATGACGCTGCGCTGCGGAAGAAAGTGATATACACCATGCATGACACCAGGTCTGCTGGTCACCTGGGTATGACGAAGACCGTAGAGCAGGTGACGCGCTGGTTTACATGGCCCGGTGTGTCAGAGAATGTGAAGAGCTATGTGCGCAGCTGCCACTCGTGCCAAGTGAACAAGTCAAGTGCCAAGAAGCCTGCTGGCCTGCTGCAGCCGCTGCCCATACCTGAGAGACCTTGGGATAGCGTATCAATGGACCTCATAGTGAAGCTACCTGCAAGTGGGCCCAACAAATATGACTCAATATTAGTGTTTGTGGACAGATTAACAAAGATGGTACACCTGGTGAAGACCTGGGAGAGCATGACTGCCACACAGTATGCCAAGCTGTTCCTTGAGCATGTGTTCCGGCTGCATGGGATGCCGAGGAGTGTGGTCAGTGACAGAGGACCCCAGTTCCACAACAAATTCTGGGCTGAGGTGACCAAACTGCTCCAGGTCCAGGTGAACCTATCCAGCGCCTACCACCCTGAAACTGATGGCCAAATAGAGCGTGTTAACCGGGTGATCGAGGAATTGCTAAGGCACTTCATCAGGCCTGACCAGCGGGACTGGGCGGAGTACTTACCTCTGGTGGAGTTCGCCATCAACAATGCCTGGCAGGAGTCGGTCCGCAGTACGCCCTTCTACCTGAACTATGGCTATCATCCGCGGCTGGCTGAGCTGCTCGACCTGCCGCAGAAGGTGCCGCAGGCGCATGATTTTGTGAAGGGCATGAAGACAGCGGTTGAGCAGGCGAGGCAGTGCCCAGCGCGGGCGCAGAAGCGCATGAAGTCATATCAGGATAATAAACGGCGTGAGACACTTTACCTGCCTGGTGACATGGTGCTGCTGAACACACAGAACATGAGGGGTAAGGCTAACCAGCCTGGAGTCCGTGAGCTAAAGCCTCGCTATGTGGGCCCATTTAGTGTGCAGTACATGGTGGGCAAGGCAGCTGTGAAGCCAGGGTTGTGAAATTTCATGTATTTCATGAAATTTTGCACTGAAATCTTTCACGTGCAACAAATGAAAGTTTCACTGCAACAAATGAAATCCCGGTAGCCCCCAGCACCCGGCAGCACCCAGTAGAGCCCGATGGCTGAGGGCCTTCAGACTCGTGGCCGCGTTGCAGCTTTCGCTGGCCCATCGCTGGCATTGCCACGGGTGCTACAGCACAACGTTATTGGGTTAGGCAATGCGACCCCTCTACAGCCTAACGGGAAGAGGCGACGCACTACCACAGCCGACACAGCCGCAGGCACAACCGCAGGTGCAGCCACAAGCAGCCCGCGGAGCAGTTGGATCACAACGCAGTGGAGGGCTGCAGCAGAGGGCCGCGGAAACTGCCTCCATTGCGGCGAGGACAGGTCGATGAACAACATCACGCGCTTAAAGAATCACTTACTGAAATGCCCTCAATTCCTCGACAGTCCTGCAGCCCAGGAAGCCGCGGGGAGGTGCAAGGAGGTCAAAGCAGCCATTGCCCGACGACAAGAGGGAGAGCCAGCTGTGACACAGCAGGCAGTCGAGCTTACCGAGCAGGAACAGTTTGGGGAGGATGTCATGCGTTTGGCCATTGACAACAACTGGTCCTTTCACTTTGTTGAGCATGCCACTACACAGGCATTCTTTAAGAAGTGGCTCAAATGGTCAAGGCACTCGCGCCGATTAAGGCCGGAAGTCACACACATCATTTCTCCCGGGAGGCATACCGCAGATAGCCCCAGGAAAGGCCGACTCATCGCCGTTGTTGTCATTGAAAAACTCAATGTTGCTGCGATGTTATAACCATTTGAAATCCGAAAAAACCCTGCGCAGGGTCCTGCCGACCCTGCGCAGGGTCCTAGCGCATCGGCCATTTGCAGGGTCCTGACGACCATTTGCAGGGTCCTGTGACCCTGCGCAGGGTCCTAGCGACCCTGCGCAGGGTCCTACTGACCTCATTTGCAGGGTCCTGCCGACAATTTGCAGGGTCCTGCAACCCTGCGCAGGGTCTTGCCGACCCTGTGCAGGGTCCTGGAAACCATTCTACAGGGTCCTAATGCCCATTTTACAGGGTCCTGTGACCCTGCGCAGGGTCCTGGTGACCCTGTGCAGGGTCCTGCCGACCATTTTACAGGGTCCTACTGACCATTTCACAGGGTCCTGTGACCCTGCGCAGGGTCCTGGTGACCCTGTGCAGGGTCCTGGTGACCCTGTGCAGGGTCCTGCCGACCATTCTACAGGGTCCTACTGACCATTTTACAGGGTCCTGCAACCCTGTGCAGGGTTCCGGTGACCCTGTGCAGGGTCCTACCAACCTCGTTTGCAGGGTCCTGCTACACGTTTGCAGGGTCCTGCCGGTCAACATTAAAGTACATGTCTTAACGTCGCAACACCTCGCAACACGTCGCAAAGGACCTACATAAGACACGTCTCAACGCTAAATCACCTTCCACAAACACCTCGCACACCTTGCTCAAACACCTCGCACAGGTTCTGCAGAGTACAAGTCGTTACGTCCATACACCTCCTTGCTGTGGGCTAACACCTTATCACTTATCACCTTAAGCACTTTGCCTTGCTGCCTATGCCCCATGGCACCAAATCAGGTTGGGCTAGGCTGGGCTAGGCTAGGCTAGGCTGGGCTGGGCTGGGCTGGGCTGGGCTGGGCTGGGCTGGGCTGGGCTGGGCTGGGCTGGGCTGGGCTGGGCTGGGCTGGGCTAGGCTAGGCTAGGTTAGGCTGGTCTGGTCTAGGCTTGGCTCCAGGTTGCCCGCTCCAGGCTGCCCGCTCCAAGCTGTTACGGCAAGGGCTGCTGGGTGCCATGGGGTGGGGGGAAGGACAGGGGAGGGGAGGAGGGTAGGTAGGTGGCAGACTCGGAAGTGGTGGTGGTGGGATGGGGCAGGGAAGGGAGAAGGGGGCAATGGGCAGCAGTGTGACCATCAGACCTGCGGCAGCAAGAGGCATCCTTGCAATTAGGCTTGGCGTTGGGGACAACTCATGTGCCGGGACTGGCCACTTACAGTTATGCTCCATGTGACGCCGCTACCGCCTTGCTTGGAATCACCAAGCTATGCTACACCTGTCATGCTCCAGCTGTCAACAACTGCAAGCAAACATCAGCCAACACGCAGATGAATAAGGACATGCATGACCAGAACTGGGCTGGGTAGGCTGACACCACCAGAGCATGTGCACTCACCTGAAGTCCTGGCTGCCGCTCCAAGCGCCTCCTATCTGCTGCTCTTGGCTGCTGCTCTTGCTTACTGCTCATGGCTGCAGGGGAGGAGATGGGAGGGAGTAGGGAGTAGGGGAGGGGAGGACCTGCAGCAAACAAGGGGTCACAAACACATTGGGTGGGGGCTCGCCGCTCATTAGGTTTGTGAGTGGGACTAGAGCATACTAAGCTTCTTACCTGAGTGGTTCCTCCCGGCGTTGGGCAAGAGATAGGGGTGGCAGTGGTGGGCGTACCTTTGTTGATGGGGGAGTGGGAGTGGGAGTGGGAGAGGGGAAGGTGGAGGTGGAGGGGATGGTTCCAGGTTGCAAGGTAGGATAGGGAGGGGGTGGGTCTCCTGGCTACTGGGTAGGGTAGGGTAGGGAGGTTAGGGGGAGGGGGAAGTGCGGGGTAGGGAGACGTGGTGGTGGTGGTGGTGGCACAGGGTAGGGAAGTGGGAAGGAGGCAAGGGCAGGAGTGTAGGCATCAGACCTGCAGCAAGCAAGGGACGTGCTTACATTGAGGCTGGCATAACATCATGGCAAGCTGGCTGTCATGTGTTGCATGACGAAGGCACTTACCTGGCATAGGGGTATGGTCTTTATTGTCTTCATTGTGCCATGTTGTTCTTATCTTGAGTTCTTGGCGTTCCACCTGCAAGCAACCCGAGCCACATGAGAAGCACATTCTTTGCATTTGTCGATGATCTTCTCTATGACCTTTCCCTCACGTCGCACCTTTCCCTGGCTAGCAATCTCGCTACATCTTGGCCCCTTCGCTCATCCTGGTCGCATGGCTGGCAGGCTCGCAGCTAAGCTTTTGGCTATGATATGCTCCTAGCTGCTGGCTGCTCCTGGCTGCAACCGCTATGCCGCTCCTGGCTGTTGATGACTGCGTCGTGTCCGCCTGTGTTGTTGTCCGCTACCTTTTGTGGCTAATCGCTGATGTTGTGCGGTTGCTGGGTAAATGGCTGGCTGGCTAGTGGCTACGGTGTGTTCGTGGCTAGCATCTACATCATCGCCCCTGCTGGTGAGAGATGCTGCCGGCCCTGTTGGCTGCTCCTGGCCGCTCCTGGCTGTTATTGCCAGCTTGGCGGGGCAGTCCTAATTCTTGCGCGATGCCTTTGCTTCCTTCGCAGTTCCTTTGCGAGAACTTCATGCAGCCTCCATGCTGCCGATTTATTTTGTAACATGTTGGCTTCGTTGTTAGGGCTTGGCTGTACTGTGTAACTTAATGGTCAAGTCTAAGATGATATGAATCAATGAGCACGGTCGGTAGGACCCTGCACAGGGTCCTGGCACACAGGGTCAGCAGGACCCTGCACAGGGTTTTCAGGACCCGGCACAGGGTCCTAGGGTCACCATGGTCATAGGACCCTGCACAGGGTCCTGGCACACAGGGTCAGCAGGACCCTGCACAGGGTTTTCAGGACCCTGCACAGGGTCAGTAGGACCCGGCACAGGGTCAGTAGGACCCGGCACAGGGTCCTAGGGTCATCATGGTCGTAGGACCCTGCACAGGGTCCTGGCACCAAGGGTTGGAAAGAGGCCAAACAGGGTCTGCAGGACCAAGAACAGGGTCTGCAGGAAGCTCAACAGGGTCCTGGCACACAAGGACGTAAGGATGCCTAACAAGGTCTTGTCAGTAGGACCCTGCACAGGGTCGCTAGGACCCTGCACCGGGTCCTGCGACCATGGTGACGCTAGGACCCGGCGCAGGGTCCTAGGACACGGGCCATAGCTCATCACTGGCTTGGACGTTTTGCATGCCACTTACTAGGTTGGGCAGCTGTAACCACCCTTTACAATCGCTCATACTCACATTTCATGAAAGTTCACTTTGGTCACTCGGTGCCAACTCCCTTAGCCAAAATCAGGGTCACAGCCCCACACCTGGCCCAGCAACTCGACACCGAGTGAGAATTACACTTTGGCCCAAGAGGGTCTTGTCATCCCCTAGGTCACAGTAGCCCACATACCAAGTTTCAGACCTCAACTCTCAGGTTTTTCAAGCCAGCCAAGCCTTAATTTGCACGAGTGGGAGACGACTCAGCAGCTGCTCAGGTGAGACCCCCTCCCCTCCATCAAAGCATCAGATATCACACTATCCTACTGCTCACACCATCCTGATGATCACACACTGCACATCAGCTCCACACTGCATCACACACTTGTTTTTGTTTTTTGGTTGCCAGGCGCGAGACGAGTTCCACACCTGGTGCAGTGATGGCTACATGGTGAAGATGAATCTGAGCCCAAGCATCTTTCACCCACGCCTGCTGCGTGACCCAGTCACTTGGTGGGAGTGGTATGGCAAGAAGACCCCTGTGCTACAACAGGTGGCACAACGGGTGCTTAGCATTCCTGCCACATCGGCTGGTGTGGAGCGCCTCTTCTCAGTTTTCAAGTTCATTTGGAGCGATCGCCGCAACCGTCTACTCATGGGCCGCATGTGGGCAATGGCCTATGTGTACTTCAACACTCGGGCCTTGCGGCACCTAGAGGAGCCCATGGCAGATGATGCTGCTGATGTGGCGCGCTGGGAGGAGTGGATGGCCAGCCAGCCTGTGGAGGGTGCACCCCTTTTGTAGGGGAGGCATGGACACAGCGGCATTGCGTGCGTTAAAACTGCAAAATCATGGCATCATGGGGTGGGGGAGTATTAGGCAGTAGTGAGTAACTCATTAGATCAACATGCATGAATTGGAGGTGCACTCGCACACGTATGCATAGGTAGCCCTGCTGACCTTTGGTTTTTGTGGTTGTGGTGCACCAAATCGTATCCTGAGTGTTGCATTGGGTTGGCAGATGTTAAAGAGGGACGTATGCAAAGTTTCAGCTTTAAAGTCCCACGGCAACCACGCGTTTTCATCCCGTTTCATGTCTTTCATGCTTTTCATGAAATTTCACCGATTTCATGATGAAATGATGAAATGAAAGAAATGAAAGACGCAAAGTCACAACCCTGTGTGAAGCTGTGGCTGCCAGATGAGTGGTCTAGACTCCACAACGTCTTTCATGTGTCCTTGGTGAAGCCCTATCGCACAGATGCTTCAGGGGCAGTGCCTGGGCTGGCTGGACCACCTCCTGTGCAGTGGCTATATGGAGAGCCCCAATACACAGTGGAGAAGGTGGTGGGCCACAGGCTGGAGCCTAGCAAAGGCAAGCGCAAGGGCAAGAGTAAGAAGAGGCGACTTGAGTTCCTGGTCAAGTGGCAAGGACACGGTAACGAGCATAACACATGGGAGTTGGGCACTCAACTGGTGGGCTGCCAAGAGCTGTTGACCAGGTACCTGACAGAGCACAAACTCTCTGGAGTGTCGAGGCTGCGGAGGCGGCTGATGGCGAGGCTAAAGCTAAGGATGAAGTTGAGGTTCACTCCCGGCAATTAAGGGCTGGCTGGCTCGGCAAACTTGCGAGTTGAGGTCTGAGACTTGGTATGTAGGCTGCTGTGACCTAGTGGAGGAGAAGACTCCCTTGGGCCAAAGTGAAATTCTTCGTCATTGCGGTGCTGCTGGACCATCAGCTGGGCCCTCACCCCGAATTTGGCTAAGGGAGATGGTGCTAACTGACTGAAGTGACTTTTTGAAATTTCTGAGTATGAGGAGTTGTCAGGCATTAGAATAGAAGCACAACCTAGTTGGTAGCATGTGCAAAGTCAAAGCCAGAAAGGAATGGGGGCCGAATTACTGAAACCCTGCACACGGTTTATTCTCTGTTTTAGGCACAAGTAGCCTTTGAAACCTTGTGCAGGGTTTCACTTGACCTTGTGCAGGGTTTCGCAAACCTTGTGCAGGGTTTTAAGACCGTGTGTGTAGCATGTCCATGCGGTCATGCAAATCTGGATCTGAGATCTCCTCATGCAAGTGTAAGATCTGAACTGGTGGTGGTGTTCTGAGGCTGGGTTCAACTCCCAGGCAGACTTGACATCCTTGACATCCTTGACTACGCCCTAGTCTGCTCAGGCGACCTCTTTAACACTATTGACCGCTGTAGCCTCACGCTACAGTGGTTCCGACCGATACCCTGGCTGTGGATGGTTCTTGGGTAGGTCGTGCGGCATTGTGCGATTCGCTACAAGGAGAAGACTACGTGGGCTGGTGGAGACAGTCCGGTGGATTACTCGAGTTCCCATTTTCACCGGATCAACAACGCGATGGATGGAGGCTGTTCGCCAACAACTGGCCGGTAACGTTTGAGCAACACAGCAGCCATCGCAGCAGTGACACGCTCTCTATAGCAGCAGTCGCATAGTGTCTCTAGAATGTCCGCGACACAGGCGCCGCAGCCCGCAGATATGCAAAGCTTGTTGCAACGACTTGCGAACACACAGGATGCAAATGAAGTTGCGCGGCTGCTCAATGATGCTGGTGTTTTGCGTCGCACAGATACTACTATGACTGATCCATCCGGCCCGGGCGGCACATCCGTGCGCGGGGCAAACGGCGGTCAGGATACTGAGGCACTGCGGAAGCAGGTGGCCGAGCTGCAGGCTCAGCTGCAGCGTTTGGAAAGAGGTGGTGATCAAAGGCCTGACGGTGGCAGTCCGGGGCAGAGCAATGAAAATCGGGCGAGGCCCGTGGGCAGTGGAGGCCCTTGTGGTGGAAATGAGGCCAATGGCCGTGAGGAGGCCAGGCAAGGGCCGAGTGGTGGTCTGGAGTGGCGCCAGTGGCAGTGGCCTGGGTGGTGGATGGAGCCATGGTCACCAGCCAAGGGCCAGGCCAGCCTTCATTGAGGGGCCCAAGTGCGAGGCATGCAAGGGCTGGGGGCACAGGACTGAGGACTGTGCCAACAACAAATAGGGCTTTGCCTGGCTGGTAGATGGTGCTGAACCGCCAGGATGTGAGTCAATGGTTCTGTTCAATGAGGGCTCAATGTGTAAGATGCTCATTGACACCATGGATGCACCTACCGTGGCTGCAGCAGGAGCAGAGCTGCAGTTACCTTTTCTGTTCTGTGGAAGATATGGAGGAAAGCCGTGCAGGGTAATGATGGACACAGGTGCTACTCATAGCATCTTGAGCAAAGAGTGGTTGGATAAGCAGAAGAACCCAATGCTGACAAGGCACATCTTGGAGAGACCATTAAACTTGCTAACTGCAAACAACGACACAGTGCACATTCGTGAGCAGTTTGTGGGACCATTGGAGATACAGAAGAGCAAAGTGGGGTGCTTCGCCAAAATCATGCCAGGCATGCTGGCTGGTGTGGATTTGATTCTGGGGGCAGACTGGCTGTCCTACTATGACGCGGTGTTAAAGCCAAAGCACGGAGTCTGCACCTTGCAGGCTACAAATTCGGGGAAACCGGAGAACTTGTTTGCGCTGCGGCCCAAGCATCTGCCGGGTTTTGCAGCTGTGGCAGAAATGGAGAAACAACGATGCAAAGAGGCTGCAGGAGTGCTGAGCGCAGGGCAGACTGCGAGGCTGTTGCGACAAGGCTGCAGCAGCTGGCTAATGCTCGTGCAGCCTAGTGATGGCAATGATAAGGAGGGCTGGCACACAGGCAGCTTGGCAGCTTCAGTGGTGGGCCCAGAAGGAGCCAGGAGTGCTGAAGTGAATCCCTGGCTGGTACCAGCAGCACAGTTGGAGGGGCTGCTGGCAGAGTTTGCTGATGTGTTTGAGAGCATGCCTGAGGGGCTACCACCTGACAGGAAAGTGGGGCACACCATTAGGCTGGAGCCAGGGGCGGTGCCACCCTATCGCCGCATGTACAAGCTGAGTCCTAGGGAGGACGCTGAAGTGAGAAAGCAAGTTGCTGAGCTGCTGGCTAAAGGGTTGATTGAGCCCAGTAGCAGTCCATATGGGGCACCCATCCTGTTTGTACAGAAGAAGGATGGCACCCTGAGAATGTGCATTGACTATCGTGCCTTAAACAAGCTGACAGTGAGAGATAGATACCCCCTACCAAGGATTGATGAGCTGTTTGACAAGCTGGCTGGCAAGAAGGTCTTTAGCAGCCTGGATCTGCAGGCAGGCTACCATCAAATCAGGATCACAGAGGAGGACGTGCCAAAGACGGCATTCTTGACGCCTGTGGGCCAGTTCCAGTTTAAAGTGTTATGTTTTGGGCTGACAAATGCTCCTGCTACCTTCCAACGGGTTATGAACACGGTGTTTAAGCCCCTGATCAACAAGTCGGTGCTGGTCTATATTGATGACATCCTGGTGATGAGTAACTCCCCTGAAGAGCACCTGGTGCACCTGAGAGAAGTGCTGCAGCTCATGCGAGAGCACAAGCTTTACGCAAAAATGTCGAAGTGCGAGTTCAATCAGCCTAAGCTAGTGTTCTTGGGGCACATCGTGGGCGGCGATGGTATTGCCGTTGACCCTGCGAAGGTACAGGTGGTGAAGGACTGGCCGGCGCCACGCAGTGTGAAAGATTTGCAGGCGTTCTTGGGCTTGGCAAACTACTTCAGGAGGTTCATTCCCAATTTCAGCGCAATCGCCGCACCACTCACAAATTTGACGAGCAAGGAGGCCGCAGCAAAGTATAACTGGGCAGTGTTCGCTGGGGCTGAACTGGCCGCTTTCAATGCTTTGAAGGAAGCTCTATGCTCCGCACCTGTATTGGCCCTGCCTGATTTTACAAAAGCCTTTGTGGTGTGCACTGATGCATCCCTACTGGGCACGGGCGGTGTGTTGATGCAAGAAGGCAGGCCCATAGCCTACACCAGCAAGAAGCTGTCACCTGCAGAGACCCGGTATACCACAGGAGAGCAGGAGCTGCTGGCCATTGTTCGGGCAGTGAGAGAGTGGCGGTGCTATTTAGATGGAGCAGTTGATGTTACAATTGAGACAGATCACAACCCTCTCATCTACCTGCAAACACAAACAACGCTGTCTAGAAGGCAGACGCGGTGGATGGAGGAATTGTCACGTTACAAGTATGAAATCAAGTACAAACCTGGAGTGCACAACGTGGCTGACCCTATCAGCCGCAACCCGGCTCTGGCCCATCAAGATACACCTGCTGGCTGTGACAACATATCTGTGGCTGTGGCAGTCTTGTCTCCATGGGCTGATGGCCTCATCACGGTCATGACAACAAGAAGCCAGGCCGCCCGGCTCCATGAGAATGCTGAGATGGAGCGGGTGATTGCCCGAGAGGCTGCGTACCGTGAAGGCAAGCTGGCGCCCCGTGACCTGTCTAGTGCCCGGCTGCAGCCTCCTGCGCGCCCAGGAGCACATTCAGGTAGAGACAATGACCATCGCTCGGGCTACAAGGTCCTACATGCCGACTTGGTTGAAGCCCGGCTGCATGCGCGCCCTGGAGCACAGCCAGATGGGGAGGAAGATCTGGTTAGTGCGCGGCTGCTGCCTAATGCAAGCCCTGGAGCGCCCAAGCGGACCACCCAACATGCTGACTTGGCTGAAGCCCGGCTGCATGCGCGCCCTAGAGCACAGCCAGGTGGGGAGGAAGATCTGGTTAGTGCGCGGCTGCTGCCTAATGCAAGCCCTGGAGCGCGGTCGAGTCAAGCGGACCACCCACCTGAGGACCTGGCTAGTGCCCGGCTGCTGCCTCCTGCGCGCCCAGGAGCACAGCCAGGTGGGGGGGAAGCCCTGCAGCGCACCACACCACAGCCAACGACAAGCAAGCAAGGTGAAGGCAAGCCGGGCAGTGACCCACTAACATTACTGCAGGCCATCAGGAGTGCGTATGATGATGACGAGCGCTTCAACAATGAGGCATACACGTCCCAGCTACACAGGCTGGAGGGGCTGTGGCTAACTGAGAATGGCAAGGTGGTGGTACCAAACAGCAAGCCCTTGAGGCAAAGGGTGATGCGCACCATGCATGACAACCAGGCAGCAGGTCACCTGGGTGTATCGAAGACCCTGGACCAGGTGACACGCTGGTTTGACTGGGCTGGAGTGTCGGAGGATGTGCGGCACTATGTGCGCAACTGCCACTCATGCCAAGTGAACAAAGCCAGCTCCTTGAAGCCTGCTGGCAAGCTGCAACCGCTGCCTATACCCTTGCGGGCCTGGGACAGTGTCTCCATGGACCTCATTGTCAAGCTGCCTGCAAGTGGGCCACAGAAGTATGACTCTATTCTGGTGTTCGTGGATAGGCTGACTAAGATGGTGCACCTGGTCAAGACGTGGGAGAGCATCACAGCCCCTCAATACGCGAAGCTGTTCATTGAGCACGTGTTCAGGCTGCATGGCATGCCCAGAGACGTGATCAGCGACCGCGGGCCCCAATTCAAGAACCATTTCTGGGCTGAGGTGGCAAAGCTGCTCCGGGTGCAAGTGAATCTGTCTAGCGCCTATCATCCCCAAACAGATGGACAAACAGAACGCATGAACCGAGTGGTGGAAGAAATGTTAAGACATTACATCAGGCCGGATCAGAGGGACTGGGCAGACCACTTACCCCTGGTTGAATTCGCCATTAACGATGCGAGGCAGGAGTCGACCCGCTTCACTCCATTCTACCTGAACTACGGCTACCACCCGCGGAGAGCTGAGCTGCTAGACCTGCCACAGAAGGTGCCACGAGCGCATGACTTTGTCCTGAACATACGGCGAGCTGTGGAGCAGGCTAGGCTATGCTTAGAGAAGGCGCAGAAGCGACAAAAGGTGTATGCGGATGGGAAGCGGCGTCATGCGACTTTTGCTCCTGGCGACATGGTGCTCCTGAGCACACAGAACATGAGGGGACATTCTGCTCAACCCGGTGTCCGTAAGCTGAAGCCACGCTATGTCGGTCCCTTCGAAGTGCAGTACATGGTGGGAGAGGCAGCTGTGAAGCTGGAGCTACCTCAGCAGTGGTCTCGGTTCCACAACGTGTTTCATGTGTCTCTGGTGAAGCCCTACCGCTCTGATGGGTCAAGCGCAGTGCCTGGTGTCTCCAGTCCCCCTCCAGAGCAGTGGCTTGACGGAGAGCCTGTGTATACTGTTGAGAGGGTGCTGGACCATCGGTTGGTAAACACAGGTGTAGCATGTCCATGCGGTCATGCAAATCTGGATCTGAGATCTCCTCATGCAAGTGTAAGATCTGAACTGGTGGTGGTGTTCTGAGGCTGGGTTCAACTCCCAGGCAGACTTGACATCCTTGACATCCTTGACTACGCCCTAGTCTGCTCAGGCGACCTCTTAACACTATTGACCGCTGTAGCCTCACGCTACAGTGGTTCCGACCGATACCCTGGCTGTGGATGGTTCTTGGGTAGGTCGTGCGGCATTGTGCGATTCGCTACAAGGAGAAGACTACGTGGGCTGGTGGAGACAGTCCGGTGGATTACTCGAGTTCCCATTTTCACCGGATCAACAACGCGAGATGGAGGCTGTTCGCCAACAACTGGCCGGTAACGTTTGAGCAACACAGCAGCCATCGCAGCAGTGACACGCTCTCTATAGCAGCAGTCGCATAGTGTCTCTAGAATGTCCGCGACACAGGCGCCGCAGCCCGCAGATATGCAAAGCTTGTTGCAACGACTTGCGAACACACAGGATGCAAATGAAGTTGCGCGCCTGCTCAATGATGCTGGTGTTTTGCGTCGCACAGATACTACTATGACTGATCCATCCGGCCCGGGCGGCACATCCGTGCGCGGGGCAAACGGCGGTCAGGATACTGAGGCACTGCGGAAGCAGGTTACCGAGCTGCAGGCTCAGCTGCAGCGTTTGGAAAGAGGTGGTGATCAAAGGCCTGACGGTGGCAGTCCGGGGCAGAGCAATGAAAATCGGGCGAGGCCCGTGGGCAGTGGAGGCCCTTGTGGTGGAAATGAGGCCAATGGCCGTGAGGAGGCCAGGCAAGGGCCGAGTGGTGGTCTGGTGTGGCCCAGTGGCATTGAGGCGAGTGCAAAGCAGCTGTTTGGCGCTGTGGGACAGCATGTTGTGAAGACCACAGTCGTGCCACCTGAGAAATGGAAACTTGATGATGCATTGCACGGCAGAGATTTTGATGCATGGCTAATGGAGCTACGTGCCTACTGCTGTGCTGCACAGCAACCATTGCTGGTGGGCGTAATGACAGCGACACAAGGTGACCTCAAGAACGCTGTGATCCAACTGGTGAGTAACCTGAAAGCTCAAGGGAAGGAGCTGACTGATGATGAGCTGGTGTCATACTTGAGAAAGGCTACTGGTAGTAGTGGTCAAAATACTGAGGAGGACCTGATGGAGAAACTGGTGAAGGGAGAGTACCAGCAGAAGGGTAGTGAGCTGATGTCCTACAACCTGCAGTTCAGCTTGCTTGCCATGCGCCTGCACAAGCTGCCAGAAAAGCTGCTGTGCATGTACTACGTGAATGGTCTGAGGCCTGACTTGAAGCGTGACTGTGCTCGAACCCAGGAGGGCAAGCGATGGGACTCAGTGGATGCATTGATGCAGTTTGCTCGGGGTCGTGAAGTGGCTATGCGCACTGCGAAATTGGCTGCAAGTTTCTCGCCCTCTGCTGCTCCCATTGCTCAAGTGACGGAGAGTGTTGACGATGCTGATGAAGAGAATGGAACTGCTGCAGTGTTTGTGCGGCGAGGAAGAGGCCGGGGTGCTTTGAGAGGCCGTAGTGTTGGCCGTCCTCCCTCGCAGGCACTGATTGACAGCAAGGTGGAGAGCATCCTGCGTGAGGTGCAGGAGCTGCGCAGAGGCTGGCAGAGGCCACGTGAGGAAGAGGAGCGCAGAAAGAGGCCTAACCATGGCAGTGGCAGTGGCTTTGGTGGCAACAGCCATGGAGGCAGTGGCAGCGGCCATGGAGGCAGTGGCAGCGGCCATGGAGGCAGCGGCAGCGGCTATGGAGGCAGTGGCGGTAGCGCCAGTGGCAGTGGCCTGGGCGGTGGATGGAGCCATGGTCACCAGCCAAGGGCCAGGCCAGCCTTCATTGAGGGGCCCAAGTGCGAGGCATGCAAGGGCTGGGGGCACAGGACTGAGGACTGTGCCAACAACAAATAGGGCTTTGCCTGGCTGGTAGATGGTGCTGAACCGCCAGGATGTGAGTCGATGGTTCTGTTCAATGAGGGCTCAATGTGTAAGATGCTCATTGACACCATGGATGCACCTACCGTGGCTGCAGCAGGAGCAGAGCTGCAGTTACCTTTTCTGTTCTGTGGAAGATATGGAGGAAAGCCGTGCAGGGTAATGATGGACACAGGTGCTACTCATAGCATCTTGAGCAAAGAGTGGTTGGATAAGCAGAAGAACCCAATGCTGACAAGGCACATCTTGGAGAGACCATTAAACTTGCTAACTGCAAACAACGACACAGTGCACATTCGTGAGCAGTTTGTGGGGCCATTGGAGATACAGAAGAGCAAAGTGGGGTGCTTCGCCAAAATCATGCCAGGCATGCTGGCTGGTGTGGACTTGATTCTGGGGGCAGACTGGCTGTCCTACTATGACGCGGTGTTAAAGCCAAAGCACGGAGTCTGCACCTTGCAGGCTACAAATTCGGGGAAACCGGAGAACTTGTTTGCGCTGCGGCCCAAGCATCTGCCGGGTTTTGCAGCTGTGGCAGAAATGGAGAAACAACGATGCAAAGAGGCTGCAGGAGTGCTGAGCGCAGGGCAGACTGCGAGGCTGTTGCGACAAGGCTGCAGCAGCTGGCTAATGCTCGTGCAGCCTAGTGATGGCAATGATAAGGAGGGCTGGCACACAGGCAGCTTGGCAGCTGCAGTGGTGGGCCCAGAAGGAGCCAGGAGTGCTGAAGTGAATCCCTGGCTGGTACCAGCAGCACAGTTGGAGGGGCTGCTGGCAGAGTTTGCTGATGTGTTTGAGAGCATGCCTGAGGGGCTACCACCTGACAGGAAAGTGGGGCACACCATTAGGCTGGAGCCAGGGGCGGTGCCACCCTATCGCCGCATGTACAAGCTGAGTCCTAGGGAGGACGCTGAAGTGAGAAAGCAAGTTGCTGAGCTGCTGGCTAAAGGGTTGATTGAGCCCAGTAGCAGTCCATATGGGGCACCCATCCTGTTTGTACAGAAGAAGGATGGCACCCTGAGAATGTGCATTGACTATCGTGCCTTAAACAAGCTGACAGTGAGAGATAGATACCCCCTACCAAGGATTGATGAGCTGTTTGACAAGCTGGCTGGCAAGAAGGTCTTTAGCAGCCTGGATCTGCAGGCAGGCTACCATCAAATCAGGATCACAGAGGAGGACGTGCCAAAGACGGCATTCTTGACGCCTGTGGGCCAGTTCCAGTTTAAAGTGTTATGTTTTGGGCTGACAAATGCTCCTGCTACCTTCCAACGGGTTATGAACACGGTGTTTAAGCCCCTGATCAACAAGTCGGTGCTGGTCTATATTGATGACATCCTGGTGATGAGTAACTCCCCTGAAGAGCACCTGGTGCACCTGAGAGAAGTGCTGCAGCTCATGCGAGAGCACAAGCTTTACGCAAAAATGTCGAAGTGCGAGTTCAATCAGCCTAAGCTAGTGTTCCTGGGGCACATCGTGGGCGGCGATGGTATTGCCGTTGACCCTGCGAAGGTACAGGTGGTGAAGGACTGGCCGGCGCCACGCAGTGTGAAAGATTTGCAGGCGTTCTTGGGCTTGGCAAACTACTTCAGGAGGTTCATTCCCAATTTCAGCGCAATCGCCGCACCACTCACAAATTTGACGAGCAAGGAGGCCGCAGCAAAGTATAACTGGGCAGTGTTCGCTGGGGCTGAACTGGCCGCTTTCAATGCTTTGAAGGAAGCTCTATGCTCCGCACCTGTATTGGCCCTGCCTGATTTTACAAAAGCCTTTGTGGTGTGCACTGATGCATCCCTACTGGGCACGGGCGGTGTGTTGATGCAAGAAGGCAGGCCCATAGCCTACACCAGCAAGAAGCTGTCACCTGCAGAGACCCGGTATACCACAGGAGAGCAGGAGCTGCTGGCCATTGTTCGGGCAGTGAGAGAGTGGCGGTGCTATTTAGATGGAGCAGTTGATGTTACAATTGAGACAGATCACAACCCTCTCATCTACCTGCAAACACAAACAACGCTGTCTAGAAGGCAGACGCGGTGGATGGAGGAATTGTCACGTTACAAGTATGAAATCAAGTACAAACCTGGAGTGCACAACGTGGCTGACCCTATCAGCCGCAACCCGGCTCTGGCCCATCAAGATACACCTGCTGGCTGTGACAACATATCTGTGGCTGTGGCAGTCTTGTCTCCATGGGCTGATGGCCTCATCACGGTCATGACAACAAGAAGCCAGGCCGCCCGGCTCCATGAGAATGCTGAGATGGAGCGGGTGATTGCCCGAGAGGCTGCGTACCGTGAAGGCAAGCTGGCGCCCCGTGACCTGTCTAGTGCCCGGCTGCAGCCTCCTGCGCGCCCAGGAGCACATTCAGGTAGAGACAATGACCATCGCTCGGGCTACAAGGTCCTACATGCCGACTTGGTTGAAGCCCGGCTGCATGCGCGCCCTGGAGCACAGCCAGATGGGGAGGAAGATCTGGTTAGTGCGCGGCTGCTGCCTAATGCAAGCCCTGGAGCGCCCAAGCGGACCACCCAACATGCTGACTTGGCTGAAGCCCGGCTGCATGCGCGCCCTAGAGCACAGCCAGGTGGGGAGGAAGATCTGGTTAGTGCGCGGCTGCTGCCTAATGCAAGCCCTGGAGCGCGGTCGAGTCAAGCGGACCACCCACCTGAGGACCTGGCTAGTGCCCGGCTGCTGCCTCCTGCGCGCCCAGGAGCACAGCCAGGTGGGGGGGAAGCCCTGCAGCGCACCACACCACAGCCAACGACAAGCAAGCAAGGTGAAGGCAAGCCGGGCAGTGACCCACTAACATTACTGCAGGCCATCAGGAGTGCGTATGATGATGACGAGCGCTTCAACAATGAGGCATACACGTCCCAGCTACACAGGCTGGAGGGGCTGTGGCTAACTGAGAATGGCAAGGTGGTGGTACCAAACAGCAAGCCCTTGAGGCAAAGGGTGATGCGCACCATGCATGACAACCAGGCAGCAGGTCACCTGGGTGTATCGAAGACCCTGGACCAGGTGACACGCTGGTTTGACTGGGCTGGAGTGTCGGAGGATGTGCGGCACTATGTGCGCAACTGCCACTCATGCCAAGTGAACAAAGCCAGCTCCTTGAAGCCTGCTGGCAAGCTGCAACCGCTGCCTATACCCTTGCGGGCCTGGGACAGTGTCTCCATGGACCTCATTGTCAAGCTGCCTGCAAGTGGGCCACAGAAGTATGACTCTATTCTGGTGTTCGTGGATAGGCTGACTAAGATGGTGCACCTGGTCAAGACGTGGGAGAGCATCACAGCCCCTCAATACGCGAAGCTGTTCATTGAGCACGTGTTCAGGCTGCATGGCATGCCCAGAGACGTGATCAGCGACCGCGGGCCCCAATTCAAGAACCATTTCTGGGCTGAGGTGGCAAAGCTGCTCCGGGTGCAAGTGAATCTGTCTAGCGCCTATCATCCCCAAACAGATGGACAAACAGAACGCATGAACCGAGTGGTGGAAGAAATGTTAAGACATTACATCAGGCCGGATCAGAGGGACTGGGCAGACCACTTACCCCTGGTTGAATTCGCCATTAACGATGCGAGGCAGGAGTCGACCCGCTTCACTCCATTCTACCTGAACTACGGCTACCACCCGCGGAGAGCTGAGCTGCTAGACCTGCCACAGAAGGTGCCACGAGCGCATGACTTTGTCCTGAACATACGGCGAGCTGTGGAGCAGGCTAGGCTATGCTTAGAGAAGGCGCAGAAGCGACAAAAGGTGTATGCGGATGGGAAGCGGCGTCATGCGACTTTTGCTCCTGGCGACATGGTGCTCCTGAGCACACAGAACATGAGGGGACATTCTGCTCAACCCGGTGTCCGTAAGCTGAAGCCACGCTATGTCGGTCCCTTCGAAGTGCAGTACATGGTGGGAGAGGCAGCTGTGAAGCTGGAGCTACCTCAGCAGTGGTCTCGGTTCCACAACGTGTTTCATGTGTCTCTGGTGAAGCCCTACCGCTCTGATGGGTCAAGCGCAGTGCCTGGTGTCTCCAGTCCCCCTCCAGAGCAGTGGCTTGACGGAGAGCCTGTGTATACTGTTGAGAGGGTGCTGGACCATCGGTTGGTAAACACAGGTGTAGCATGTCCATGCGGTCATGCAAATCTGGATCTGAGATCTCCTCATGCAAGTGTAAGATCTGAACTGGTGGTGGTGTTCTGAGGCTGGGTTCAACTCCCAGGCAGACTTGACATCCTTGACATCCTTGACTACGCCCTAGTCTGCTCAGGCGACCTCTTAACACTATTGACCGCTGTAGCCTCACGCTACAGTGGTTCCGACCGATACCCTGGCTGTGGATGGTTCTTGGGTAGGTCGTGCGGCATTGTGCGATTCGCTACAAGGAGAAGACTACGTGGGCTGGTGGAGACAGTCCGGTGGATTACTCGAGTTCCCATTTTCACCGGATCAACAACGCGAGATGGAGGCTGTTCGCCAACAACTGGCCGGTAACGTTTGAGCAACACAGCAGCCATCGCAGCAGTGACACGCTCTCTATAGCAGCAGTCGCATAGTGTCTCTAGAATGTCCGCGACACAGGCGCCGCAGCCCGCAGATATGCAAAGCTTGTTGCAACGACTTGCGAACACACAGGATGCAAATGAAGTTGCGCGCCTGCTCAATGATGCTGGTGTTTTGCGTCGCACAGATACTACTATGACTGATCCATCCGGCCCGGGCGGCACATCCGTGCGCGGGGCAAACGGCGGTCAGGATACTGAGGCACTGCGGAAGCAGGTTACCGAGCTGCAGGCTCAGCTGCAGCGTTTGGAAAGAGGTGGTGATCAAAGGCCTGACGGTGGCAGTCCGGGGCAGAGCAATGAAAATCGGGCGAGGCCCGTGGGCAGTGGAGGCCCTTGTGGTGGAAATGAGGCCAATGGCCGTGAGGAGGCCAGGCAAGGGCCGAGTGGTGGTCTGGTGTGGCCCAGTGGCATTGAGGCGAGTGCAAAGCAGCTGTTTGGCGCTGTGGGACAGCATGTTGTGAAGACCACAGTCGTGCCACCTGAGAAATGGAAACTTGATGATGCATTGCACGGCAGAGATTTTGATGCATGGCTAATGGAGCTACGTGCCTACTGCTGTGCTGCACAGCAACCATTGCTGGTGGGCGTAATGACAGCGACACAAGGTGACCTCAAGAACGCTGTGATCCAACTGGTGAGTAACCTGAAAGCTCAAGGGAAGGAGCTGACTGATGATGAGCTGGTGTCATACTTGAGAAAGGCTACTGGTAGTAGTGGTCAAAATACTGAGGAGGACCTGATGGAGAAACTGGTGAAGGGAGAGTACCAGCAGAAGGGTAGTGAGCTGATGTCCTACAACCTGCAGTTCAGCTTGCTTGCCATGCGCCTGCACAAGCTGCCAGAAAAGCTGCTGTGCATGTACTACGTGAATGGTCTGAGGCCTGACTTGAAGCGTGACTGTGCTCGAACCCAGGAGGGCAAGCGATGGGACTCAGTGGATGCATTGATGCAGTTTGCTCGGGGTCGTGAAGTGGCTATGCGCACTGCGAAATTGGCTGCAAGTTTCTCGCCCTCTGCTGCTCCCATTGCTCAAGTGACGGAGAGTGTTGACGATGCTGATGAAGAGAATGGAACTGCTGCAGTGTTTGTGCGGCGAGGAAGAGGCCGGGGTGCTTTGAGAGGCCGTAGTGTTGGCCGTCCTCCCTCGCAGGCACTGATTGACAGCAAGGTGGAGAGCATCCTGCGTGAGGTGCAGGAGCTGCGCAGAGGCTGGCAGAGGCCACGTGAGGAAGAGGAGCGCAGAAAGAGGCCTAACCATGGCAGTGGCAGTGGCTTTGGTGGCAACAGCCATGGAGGCAGTGGCAGCGGCCATGGAGGCAGTGGCAGCGGCCATGGAGGCAGCGGCAGCGGCTATGGAGGCAGTGGCGGTAGCGCCAGTGGCAGTGGCCTGGGCGGTGGATGGAGCCATGGTCACCAGCCAAGGGCCAGGCCAGCCTTCATTGAGGGGCCCAAGTGCGAGGCATGCAAGGGCTGGGGGCACAGGACTGAGGACTGTGCCAACAACAAATAGGGCTTTGCCTGGCTGGTAGATGGTGCTGAACCGCCAGGATGTGAGTCGATGGTTCTGTTCAATGAGGGCTCAATGTGTAAGATGCTCATTGACACCATGGATGCACCTACCGTGGCTGCAGCAGGAGCAGAGCTGCAGTTACCTTTTCTGTTCTGTGGAAGATATGGAGGAAAGCCGTGCAGGGTAATGATGGACACAGGTGCTACTCATAGCATCTTGAGCAAAGAGTGGTTGGATAAGCAGAAGAACCCAATGCTGACAAGGCACATCTTGGAGAGACCATTAAACTTGCTAACTGCAAACAACGACACAGTGCACATTCGTGAGCAGTTTGTGGGGCCATTGGAGATACAGAAGAGCAAAGTGGGGTGCTTCGCCAAAATCATGCCAGGCATGCTGGCTGGTGTGGACTTGATTCTGGGGGCAGACTGGCTGTCCTACTATGACGCGGTGTTAAAGCCAAAGCACGGAGTCTGCACCTTGCAGGCTACAAATTCGGGGAAACCGGAGAACTTGTTTGCGCTGCGGCCCAAGCATCTGCCGGGTTTTGCAGCTGTGGCAGAAATGGAGAAACAACGATGCAAAGAGGCTGCAGGAGTGCTGAGCGCAGGGCAGACTGCGAGGCTGTTGCGACAAGGCTGCAGCAGCTGGCTAATGCTCGTGCAGCCTAGTGATGGCAATGATAAGGAGGGCTGGCACACAGGCAGCTTGGCAGCTGCAGTGGTGGGCCCAGAAGGAGCCAGGAGTGCTGAAGTGAATCCCTGGCTGGTACCAGCAGCACAGTTGGAGGGGCTGCTGGCAGAGTTTGCTGATGTGTTTGAGAGCATGCCTGAGGGGCTACCACCTGACAGGAAAGTGGGGCACACCATTAGGCTGGAGCCAGGGGCGGTGCCACCCTATCGCCGCATGTACAAGCTGAGTCCTAGGGAGGACGCTGAAGTGAGAAAGCAAGTTGCTGAGCTGCTGGCTAAAGGGTTGATTGAGCCCAGTAGCAGTCCATATGGGGCACCCATCCTGTTTGTACAGAAGAAGGATGGCACCCTGAGAATGTGCATTGACTATCGTGCCTTAAACAAGCTGACAGTGAGAGATAGATACCCCCTACCAAGGATTGATGAGCTGTTTGACAAGCTGGCTGGCAAGAAGGTCTTTAGCAGCCTGGATCTGCAGGCAGGCTACCATCAAATCAGGATCACAGAGGAGGACGTGCCAAAGACGGCATTCTTGACGCCTGTGGGCCAGTTCCAGTTTAAAGTGTTATGTTTTGGGCTGACAAATGCTCCTGCTACCTTCCAACGGGTTATGAACACGGTGTTTAAGCCCCTGATCAACAAGTCGGTGCTGGTCTATATTGATGACATCCTGGTGATGAGTAACTCCCCTGAAGAGCACCTGGTGCACCTGAGAGAAGTGCTGCAGGTCACCCCCGCCATTGGCCCCGCAATTCACTTTTTGGCACCGTCTTTGATCCGCTGCATGTAATTCTTCCACCGTTGGGCTCTACATCTCACAACGGTGTCGCTAGCAGGTTAGGCCCTCTTATGTCGATTGTACTGCATTGTCTCAACGACTTGATTAGCTTCGCAATGTAATTCTCCATCTGTTTATATGCGTGTCGCAACAGGAGAGATGAATTGGTGGCCGGAGGCATTTCCGTGACGAGCAGCCTATGCTGCCGTCGGACTTGTAACTCGCGATTACATCCCAGGTAAGCACGGGGTGCTGTTTGTTAGTGCGTATTGCATACAATGTCAACCCATGCAACCAAATCTGCTGACCTCCACAGGTGCTTGGCTGTTTTGAGGATCAGCCCCAAACTTACATCAGCCCAAAGCTCTTCCAATCAGGAGTGCAGCTAGGAAAGTAGCCCTTGAAAACAGCGCCTTGGAGGTGAGTAAACTTGTAATACACGTCACCTTGTTTAGGCCAGTTTGATGTTCACCCGCACACTTCCGTAACACATGACAGGCATGAATAGCTTGAGGTAGCACACAACAGTCACCTGCCCGACTTTCATCTCTTATTATTTCTTATGAACGACGCTACGCCTCAATATGTTGAGCAAACATGTGTTTATGTGTTTCTATGCGCAGGATGCCGGCGACATACTACCACCCTTATCTCAACAGTCCAACAGCCAGGGATGAGCCCGATGCTAGACTGTGTGCTGTTTGTGGACTCACGTGTGCAGCCATCACCAGCCAGAGCAGCCACAGTTTGACTATGAGGCAGAGCTTGCCTTGGTAGCCCAATTCCAAGAGCAGTTCCATGAGCTGGATCAGGCATTGACTGCCTTGCAACCACTTCCAGGCCTACCTGCACAGCCTACCAGAACCAGAACTGCACAGCCTACCAGAACATGAGCAACCCCCCTCAGCCGTGTGGTGCACAATGCCGTGGTTCGATGCCTCTTGAGCCAATGCCCATGTTGCTAGACAAGGAAGCTGCTAGGCAAGCTGCTTTGAATGCAGAGTGTATTAAGCTCATGCTCTTGGACACCCCTGATATGCCTCAATTTGATACACTGAACAAGGACCTATTGAAAGCATGGTGCAAGCACAAGAACATCAGAGGGGTTTCAAGTAAATCAAAGAATGAGTTGCGTGACATGTGCCTGCTGAAGTTGAGGAAGAAGGTTGAGGCACCACGGCACATGTAACACTGAAAGCCAGAGCCATCCCCAGCCATCCCGACAACATATTGCCAAGTGATGATGTAGCGCTGTCATGGTGCAGCTTGTATTTGCATAGAGTCATGCCGCAACGTCAGTGAGGTAAGGGGTGCCAGCTGGCTGACTTGTGCGCATATATGCGAATTATATGCGCCATGCACTGACATGCAAGCAGGCGTACTGCACTTGTGCCGTTGGCTTACGGCGTGCGTAGAAAGATTGCCAGCATCGTCTTATGATGTGCGTGAGTCTTTTAGGAGCGGAAAACACAGGTCAGGTTTGGGCGGGCGCCGATCTGAGCTAGTGTTTTGCGGCTGCTGGGTGCCGCACACGCCTGTTACACCCGACTGCGTCAAAACTTTGTCGCGAGCTACACGGAGATTCGCGCCCCAGACCGTCTCACATTTGCGGGGCCAATGGCGGGGGTGACCTGCAGCTCATGCGAGAGCACAAGCTTTACGCAAAAATGTCGAAGTGCGAGTTCAATCAGCCTAAGCTAGTGTTCCTGGGGCACATCGTGGGCGGCGATGGTATTGCCGTTGACCCTGCGAAGGTACAGGTGGTGAAGGACTGGCCGGCGCCACGCAGTGTGAAAGATTTGCAGGCGTTCTTGGGCTTGGCAAACTACTTCAGGAGGTTCATTCCCAATTTCAGCGCAATCGCCGCACCACTCACAAATTTGACGAGCAAGGAGGCCGCAGCAAAGTATAACTGGGCAGTGTTCGCTGGGGCTGAACTGGCCGCTTTCAATGCTTTGAAGGAAGCTCTATGCTCCGCACCTGTATTGGCCCTGCCTGATTTTACAAAAGCCTTTGTGGTGTGCACTGATGCATCCCTACTGGGCACGGGCGGTGTGTTGATGCAAGAAGGCAGGCCCATAGCCTACACCAGCAAGAAGCTGTCACCTGCAGAGACCCGGTATACCACAGGAGAGCAGGAGCTGCTGGCCATTGTTCGGGCAGTGAGAGAGTGGCGGTGCTATTTAGATGGAGCAGTTGATGTTACAATTGAGACAGATCACAACCCTCTCATCTACCTGCAAACACAAACAACGCTGTCTAGAAGGCAGACGCGGTGGATGGAGGAATTGTCACGTTACAAGTATGAAATCAAGTACAAACCTGGAGTGCACAACGTGGCTGACCCTATCAGCCGCAACCCGGCTCTGGCCCATCAAGATACACCTGCTGGCTGTGACAACATATCTGTGGCTGTGGCAGTCTTGTCTCCATGGGCTGATGGCCTCATCACGGTCATGACAACAAGAAGCCAGGCCGCCCGGCTCCATGAGAATGCTGAGATGGAGCGGGTGATTGCCCGAGAGGCTGCGTACCGTGAAGGCAAGCTGGCGCCCCGTGACCTGTCTAGTGCCCGGCTGCTGCCTCCTGCGCGCCCAGGAGCACATTCAGGTAGAGACAATGACCATCGCTCGGGTTACAAGGTCCTACATGCCGACTTGGTTGAAGCCCGGCTGCATGCGCGCCCTGGAGCACAGCCAGGTGGGGAGGAAGATCTGGTTAGTGCGCGGCTGCTGCCTAATGCAAGCCCTGGAGCGCCCAAGCGGACCACCCAACATGCTGACTTGGCTGAAGCCCGGCTGCATGCGCGCCCTAGAGCACAGCCAGGTGGGGAGGAAGACCTGGCTAGTGCGCGGCTGCTGCCTAATGCAAGCCCTGGAGCGCGGTCGAGTCAAGCGGACCACCCACCTGAGGACCTGGCTAGTGCCCGGCTGCTGCCTCCTGCGCGCCCAGGAGCACAGCCAGGTGGGGGGGAAGCCCTGCAGCGCACCACACCACAGCCAACCACAAGCAAGCAAGGTGAAGGCAAGCCGGGCAGTGACCCACTAACATTACTGCAGGCCATCAGGAGCGCGTATGTTGATGACGAGCGCTTCAACAATGAGGCATACACGTCCCAGCTACACAGGCTGGAGGGGCTGTGGCTAACTGAGAATGGCAAGGTGGTGGTACCAAACAGCAAGCCCTTGAGGCAAAGGGTGATGCGCACCATGCATGACAACCAGGCAGCAGGTCACCTGGGTGTATCGAAGACCCTGGACCAGGTGACACGCTGGTTTGACTGGGCTGGAGTGTCGGAGGATGTGCGGCACTATGTGCGCAACTGCCACTCATGCCAAGTGAACAAAGCCAGCTCCTTGAAGCCTGCTGGCAAGCTGCAACCGCTGCCTATACCCTTGCGGGCCTGGGACAGTGTCTCCATGGACCTCATTGTCAAGCTGCCTGCAAGTGGGCCACAGAAGTATGACTCTATTCTGGTGTTCGTGGATAGGCTGACTAAGATGGTGCACCTGGTCAAGACGTGGGAGAGCATCTCAGCCCCTCAATACGCGAAGCTGTTCATTGAGCACGTGTTCAGGCTGCATGGCATGCCCAGAGACGTGATCAGCGACCGCGGGCCCCAATTCAAGAACCATTTCTGGGCTGAGGTGGCAAAGCTGCTCCGGGTGCAAGTGAATCTGTCTAGCGCCTATCATCCCCAAACAGATGGACAAACAGAACGCATGAACCGAGTGGTGGAAGAAATGTTAAGACATTACATCAGGCCGGATCAGAGGGACTGGGCAGACCACTTACCCCTGGTTGAATTCGCCATTAACGATGCGAGGCAGGAGTCGACCCGCTTCACTCCATTCTACCTGAACTACGGCTACCACCCGCGGAGAGCTGAGCTGCTAGACCTGCCACAGAAGGTGCCACGAGCGCATGACTTTGTCCTGAACATACGGCGAGCTGTGGAGCAGGCTAGGCTATGCTTAGAGAAGGCGCAGAGGCGACAAAAGGTGTATGCGGATGGGAAGCGGCGTCATGCGACTTTTGCTCCTGGCGACATGGTGCTCCTGAGCACACAGAACATGAGGGGACATTCTGCTCAACCCGGTGTCCGTAAGCTGAAGCCACGCTATGTCGGTCCCTTCGAAGTGCAGTACATGGTGGGAGAGGCAGCTGTGAAGCTGGAGCTACCTCAGCAGTGGTCTCGGTTCCACAACGTGTTTCATGTGTCTCTAGTGAAGCCCTACCGCTCTGATGGGTCAAGCGCAGTGCCTGGTGTCTCCAGTCCCCCTCCAGAGCAGTGGCTTGACGGAGAGCCTGTGTATATTGTTGAGAGGGTGCTGGACCATCGGTTGGTAAACACAGGCAAGCGCAAGGGCAAGGACAAGAAGAGCGAGCCCAAGAAGCCCAGGCTGGAGTTCTTGGTGAAGTGGCAGGGTTATGGTGATGAGCACAACACGTGGGAACCTAGGTCCCAGCTGACAGGCTGCCAAGAGCTGCTGAGGCAGTATGCAGAGGAGTGCAACCTGGGAGCCGACATGGAGGAGGCTGATGATCAGACCTGATGTGTGTGTGGGAACTCGAACACCAAGCGCTAGTATGCGCGAGTGACGGCACATCAGTGCCTGAGCGGGGCAACCACCAGTTAAGGTCAGCTGAGGACAGCTGAGCCAGGTGGGGAGGAATGTAGCATGTCCATGCGGTCATGCAAATCTGGATCTGAGATCTCCTCATGCAAGTGTAAGATCTGAACTGGTGGTGGTGTTCTGAGGCTGGGTTCAACTCCCAGGCAGACTTGACATCCTTGACATCCTTGACTACGCCCTAGTCTGCTCAGGCGACCTCTTAACACTATTGACCGCTGTAGCCTCACGCTACAACAGGCAAGCGCAAGGGCAAGGACAAGAAGAGCGAGCCCAAGAAGCCCAGGCTGGAGTTCTTGGTGAAGTGGCAGGGTTATGGTGATGAGCACAACACGTGGGAACCTAGGTCCCAGCTAACAGGCTGCCAAGAGCTGTTGAGGCAGTATGCAGAGGAGTGCAACCTGGGAGCCGACATGGAGGAGGCTGATGATCAGACCTGATGTGTGTGTGGGAACTCGAACACCAAGCGCAAGTATGCGCGAGTGACGGCACACCAGTGCCTGAGCGGGGCAACCACCAGTTAAGGTCAGCTGAGGACAGCTGAGCCAGGTGGGGAGGAATGTAGCATGTCCATGCGGTCATGCAAATCTGGATCTGAGATCTCCTCATGCAAGTGTAAGATCTGAACTGGTGGTGGTGTTCTGAGGCTGGGTTCAACTCCCAGGCAGACTTGACATCCTTGACATCCTTGACTACGCCCTAGTCTGCTCAGGCGACCTCTTTAACACTATTGACCGCTGTAGCCTCACGCTACAGTGTGCAGGGTTTCGCCGACCTTGTGCAGGGTTTCGATCCAAGCATTGATTTTCTCTAAGTCAACCCTGACCTTGTGCAGGGTTTCGCTGACCTTGTGCAGGGTTTTGTTGACCTTGTGCAGGGTTTCGCAACTGCTATGATTTCACCTAAGTCAACTCAGACCTCGTGCAGGGTTTCGCCAACCTAGTACAGGGTTTCGCTGACCTTGTGCAGGGTCTCGCACTGCAGAGTCAATTATCAATTGTGCATGTGACTTGCATGCAAGAGCGCGAAAACTGACGGGCTTGGTATTGGGATCTGCGCTAGCTGCCACCAAGCATGCCGTTGGTGTGCCATGAGGTCGCGAGGCGCCCTGAGAGGTTACCATGTCGACCTCGCAAAGCCCGCAGTAATGCAGCAACACGCAACACGCGACACGTCCATCCCAAACTCAGCAGCGGCGACATCGACAGCGCCCAAATGCGCAGCCTCGCAGCCGGCCATGAAATGCGGTCCAGCTAGCCTTCGCAGCCATCAGTCGTCAGCCAAGAGGCCAGCATGCAGCTCGGTTTCGCAGCCATTAGCGATCAGCGAAAGGAATAGGGTATTTGTGATCAAGCACAGAGTTGAGGGCGAACGGCACAAAGGTAGCTTGCAAAGGTGCGATGCATAGATGCGACTCTGAGGTGCGACCGCGGGGTTGGAGCGTGGCATGTGTCATGTGCCATGTGTTGCTTGAGCAGGTTCGGTGCCAAGGCGCAGTGGCACCTTCCATCAGCCAGAAACAGCAACCACAACGGCAACAAGTAGCGGCATCCAGGGCGGCGGACAAGAGCAAAAGCGTACCCTCCTCCCTCCTCCCTCCTCCCTCTTCCCTCCTCTTCCCTCTTCCCTCCTCCCTCCTCCCTACCACACTGCCCACCACCACCTGCCAGACCCCCCACTCCCCCTCTCCCTCCCCATAAGGAATGATCAAGGGACCGCATGGAGCAAGCAGTGAGTGGTTAGCCCCACGCACATAAGTGACCCCTTGTACCCAGCCTAACCGCTAGCACGCCCCTTGTTTACTGCAGGTGTGATGGTCAGCTCAGCAGCCAGAGCGGCAGCAAGAAGCAACATGCCTCTTCTCCCTCCTCCCCCTCACCTCCTCCCCCTCACCTCCTTCCCTCACACCCCCCTGCTCCTCCTCTCCCTCACCCTTACCCAGGCCAGGAGTGCACACCCTCACCCTCACCCTTGGTGGCACCACCTGCCAGACCCACCACTCCCCAGGTGCTAGGAGCGGCAGCCAGGAGTGGCAGCCAGGAGGCATGGGCAAGGCAAGTGGTTGGCCAAGGCCAAGAGGCCCATGCCCCCCACAGCCAGGAGGCACAGCCAGGAGGGAGGAGCAGCAGCCAACAAGGAGGCAGCAAGGAGTCAGCAATGGCACATGGAGATAACAGTGAGTGGCCAGCCCCTTGCACATTAGTGGCCCCCATTGCCCAGCCTTACCGTGAGCACGCCCCTTGTTGCTTGCAGGTGTGACGGTCACACGCCCACCCCTTGCCCACCCCACCCCTCCCCTATCCCACCCCACCCCACCCCACCCCACCCCACCCCACCCCACCCCACCCCACCCCACCCCACCCCACCCCACCCCACCCCACCCCACCCCACCCCACCCCACCCCACCCCACCCCACCCCACCCCACCCCACCCCACCCCACCCCAGCAAACGGTGAGTGGCCAGCATGAAGCAGATTTGTGGCTCTTGGTACCAAGCCTGATGGCTAGCATGCCCCTTGTTTGTTGCAGGTCTAATGGTCACACCCTTCCCTTGTCCTTCCCCTTACCCACAAACTCACCCGTGTCGCTCCGCTTCCCCCCTCCTGCGCTACACTGCAGCCCCTCCCCTACCTTACCCTCACCTTACCCCACTTCCACCACCACCTCCCAGGCCATCAATAGCAGCCCAGGGCAGCAGCCCGGAGCAGCAGCCTGGAGCGGCAGCTAGGAGTGGCAGCCATGAGGTGGTACATGACGTGTGTAGCCATGAGCCAGCTGCCATGTGGCAGGTGTGGCAAGGCATGAGCAACAAGGAGCCTTAAGAGAGCAACAAGGAGCCAGCTGCTATGGGGCTGGTGGTGCAAGGCATGATCAGCCAAGAGGCAGCTGCAGCCCTTCCCTTATCCCAAGCAATGAGACAGCTGCCATGTGGCAGGTGTGGCAAGGCATGTGTAGCCCTGAGTCAGCTGCCATGTGTCATGAGGTGCATGGCTTCGTTAGCCATGTGTTTGCTGCTGTTCGTCATGAGTATATAGTTTGAGTAGCCATTAGTCAACTGGTATGAGACGAGCAATGCATGGCGTGTGTAGCAGTGTGTCAGTTGCTATGAGATGCTATGAGGTGCATGAGGTTGCTATGAGGTGCATGGCGTGTGCAGCCCTGAGTCTAGTGGCTTGTGTCATGTGGTGCATGCCTGGCAGCACCAGTTTCAGTGTGCAAACAGCAGTTGTTAGCCATGAGTCAGTTTGTGTGCTAGGCATGACTCTAATGGTGATGCCGTGTGATGTTACATTGATGTAGGAGGCCACATGTGGCAGCAGATGTCAGCAGGCATGTAGGTTGTAAGCCAATGCTGATTATACACTCATGCTTTGATACCCTGTGCACGGTCTATGAAACCCTGCACTAGGTCTTTGAAACCCTGTGCAAGGTTAGCGAAACCCTGCACACGGTCATCGAAACCCTGCACACGGTCAGCGAAACCGTGCACACGGTCAGAATCGCCTAGGAACTGAGCCACACCAAACCCTGTGCACGGTCAATGAAACCCTGCACTAGGTCAATGAAACGCTGTGCACGGTCTATGAAACCTTGCACACGGTCAGCGAAACCCTGCACACGGTCAGAAACGCCTAGGAACTGAGCCACCCCAAACCCTGTGCACGGTCTATGAAACCCTGTGCACGGTCTTTGAAACCCTGCACACGGTCGGCGAAACCCTGCACACGGTTTTTGAAACGCTGCACAGGGTCAGGAACTGGCTTGACGGCCACCTAGGGGCTGAGCCAGTTGAAACCCTGTGCACGGTTTGGCGAAACCCTGCACAGAGTTACGAACCTTCAGCTAAAGGCCGATTATAGCCCAACCACGTCGATTAAAATCATGAAACATATGGCGATGGGACGGCCTTTCAAAGGGCTATCTGCAATACCCCTTAACTAAAATCGCCGACTCGGCCTTATTCGTCACGAGTGTTGAGGCCCAGGCCTGATGGTAGTGACATGGATGGAACTCAGACACCTAGCGCTAGTGTGGGCGCGAGTGATGGCACAATGTGCCTGAGCGGGGCAACACCACGGTGGTCAGCTGAGGACAGCTGAGCCAGGTGGGGGGGAATGTTACGTGATGATGTAATGCTGAGGCAATAATCGTAACGCCCCTATGAGAAGTGTGACGTGGTGCGGTGATCTGAGGCCGGGTTCGATTCCCGGGCAGACTTCCTGACAACGCCCAGTCTGTCATGGAGAAGTCTGTCACCGTCACCGGACGTCTCGCAACAACAGGGCTTGGCAGGCTTTGGGTTGGCTATGCCAACAACTGCAGCTAGAGCGGGCAGCTCCAGTGCTCAGCACCGTGTTATGGAGGAGGAGGAGTCGGGCATCTTGGCTGTTGGACAGGCTGGTATGGGTGAGGCTGCGGCTGGAAGTTTGTCCTAGAGTAAAGAGTGGAAAGTGGTTGACATGCAAACAATTACGGGAAAAGTGCACGACGTGCACACATTCACGGGAAAAGTACACAGGTTCTGCTGTCATCTCCCAGACGTAGAGCACAGCCGCAATAGCAGCGAGGCTCCGAATGGTATGCACGTAATGTTTAGGGATAGCGCATGTCTCGGCCAGCGCTGTTCACGTCGAAGTAACAGTATCGGGCAGGTCTTGAGTTGCAACTTGCGACCCACCCTCGACCGTTATTTTCCCGTAACAGCTTGGCCTCTGTCTCGGACATTATACTATACGTCAAAGTTTCTCAATTCATCGTGGCTACATAACAGGGTGAGACATCGGCCCTGTTCGCACTTGATTCGTTTTTCGTTTTTCTCGGCTAACCGACGCACTTTATCGCGTTTAGGGCCACTGGCCGCGTCCCTGCTCGTTGTGACCCTGCACGATTAGATAACGCATTCACAGCAGTCAGGGGCGCTGCTCAGCAGCCCCAAAGGAGACGGCGAGGGGCGGTCGGTTTCGTCGGTTCTTGCACTTTAACGAAAGTACCAGCCCGTCATTCTACATCATTCTAGCCTCCTTTCCGCCGCGTTTGAGCCGAGGTTAGAATGATGTAGAATGACGGGCCGTTGGGTCAGGTGAAGGAATCTTTTAAGCAGGGTAGCCGTACAGGGAAGTCCGCTGCGACAAATGCAGCAGCCCAACCTGCCACAGTTGCAGGCCCAGCTGCGTCTCCTCTTACAGGCGCGAGCTCAGACGCAAACGTCGCCGATGCTGGCACGGCAGGGCAATCAAGTCTCACGGTAACTCTTCCACCTGTGAGGTAGAATAACCTGCCGCTGTCAGGTGGAATAACCCAACCGCCAAACTGCTGCCCGCCGAGGTTGTTTTGCTCTATCTAGGGCCAATGTAGCCCGACGTCGGAATGGGTGGCGAGCTATTACTGGGATGGGCTGTAGTAGTGGCAGGGACAGCCTGCATCGCGACCGTCGTAGGCGAAGGACTGCGTCCTGTGCCTGGGCCCTCTAGCGGGTCCATGCCAGATGAATGCCCTCCTTGAGGTAACGTTGCAGTCAGTCCATAACCGCAGGCTGTCGTCCTGACGTTGACGTTGGCTCTCCTGTGCTACGTAGGGAATGCAGTTGAAGAACAGCCTCATCAGCAGCCAGTCCGGCTGGCTGGGCCGAAGAGAAGACAGGCAGCAGATGCAGTAGATGCAGAAGCTGCAAATAGATGCCGCCCAGCCCCACCCCTCGCCGCCGCAGCCCAGCCCTGCCCCACCCCCGCCCAGCCCTGCTCCACCCCATCCCAGCCCTGCCCCACCCCATCCCATCCCTGCCCAACCCCCTCCCAGCCTTGCGTTGCCCCTTCCCAAAAGAAAGAAAGAAAGACTACTCCCCCCGAAGCTTCAGGGGGCGTGCACTAAGGAACCGCGTGCCGCTTCTGGTCTTTCACACCATGGGAGGGGCCCCCGCGGGCTGACGTATGCCTAAAGGGCGCTCTCACAGCACGACACGCCCCGGCTCGGAAACGTGTCTACCCTCCTGAGCTTCATAGGAAATTAGCCTACTCCACTCCAGCTCCCACCCCGCACGATGGCGGGCACTGCCCTCCAGAGAGATCGATTACGCCAAGTATTTCTGGCCCCTTGCGGGTGTCGATCCCCCGTCCTCTCGCAAGAAGAGGGAGGTTTGTAGCTACTGAACCACACCTGCTGCATGGGGTGCTACTGGCTTCGGGTCCTAACCCGGTTGATGCCCCTTCCCACCCTGCCCTGCCCTGCCCAGCCCTGCACCACCCCCTTTCAGCACCACCCCACCCCCTGTCAGCCCTGCCCCACCCCCTCCCCCCTCTGCACCCCTGCAGCCTGCTCCCCCCCTCCCATTCCGCTGCACATCACCCCCCCTGCCCCACCCCCCTCCCCACCCTCCCCCAACCCAAATAACACCCCTGACTGCAGCAACCCATGGTGGACGACCAGGGAGGCGTAGGCCCGCTCCACAACATACTCATCCTCCCCCTCCCCCCCCTCCCCCTCCCCCTGCTCCACAGCCCGGCCGCCCCTGTGAGGTGGCAAGGGGTGGGCTGCAGCCCTGTCCCGGCCCCCTGGCGTTGAGGGGGGGGAGGGGGCAGGTCATCCAGCTGCATCACACCTTCAGCTCCACACCCAGGACGGTGCGCAGGGCTCTGGACTCGGCCTGGGGACCAGGTCAGGGGGCGGGAGGGAAGTGGGGTGGGGCAGAGCGGGGGGTGGGCAGGACGGGGGGGTGGGCAGGGCAGGGGGGTGGGGCAGGGGTTGGTGGGCAGCTGTGATGCAAGGTGAAGGGAGGAGGGTGAGGGTGTGGTGAGGGTGAGGGTGATGTGGAGTTGCGCACCTGGCTAACCTGACCGCGGTACTCCCTCTCCCTGACTGCTTGCCAGCGGTCTGTGCGGAAGTCAGAGCCGCCGGCTCTACGCTCCCACCACGGGGTACGCACGGGGTACGCAGCCTGGGCCAGAGGGCCCTGCCCCACCCCCTCTCAGCCCTGCCCCACCCCCTCCCAGCCCTGCCCCACCCCCTCCCAGCCCCGCCCCACCCCCTCTCAGGCCTGCCCCACCCCATCCCAGCCCTGCCCCACCCCCTCCCAGCCCCGCCCCGCCCCACCCCCTCCCTGCCTTGCATTGCCTCTCCCCTCCCTGCCCAGCCCTACCCCACCCCCTTCCAGCCTTGCATTGCCCTTCCCTGCTCAGCCCTGCCCCACCCCCTCCCAGCCCTGCCCCACCCCATGTAAGCCCTGCCCCACCCCCTCCTAACCTTGCGTTGCCCCTCCCCTCCCTGCCCAGCCCTGCCCCACCCCCTCCCGGCCAGCCTTGCCTTGCCTTGCCTTGCCTTGCCAGCAGCTGCCAGGGCCTGGGGGGAGGGGGCAGGTGACCAGGCTGCCCCCCTGCCAGCAGCTGCCAGGGCCTGGGGGGAGGGGGCAGGTGACCAGGCTGCCCCCCTGCCAGCAGCTGCCAGGGCCTGGGGGGAGGGGGCAGGGGACCAGGCTGCCCCCCTGCCAGCAGCTGCCAGGGCCTGGGGGGAGGTGGCAGGTGACCAGGCTGCCCCCCTGCCAGCAGCTGCCAGGGCCTGGGGGGAGGGGGCAGGGGACCAGGCTGCCCCCCTGCCAGCAGCTGCCAGGGCCTGGGGGGAGGTGGCAGGTGACCAGGCTGCCCCCCTGCCAGCAGCTGCCAGGGCCTGGGGGGAGGTGGCAGGTGACCAGGCTGCCCCCCTGCCAGCAGCTGCCAGGGCCTGGGGGGAGGGGGCAGGGGACCAGGCTGCCCCCCTGCCAGCAGCTGCCAGGGCCTGGGGGGAGGGGGCAGGGGACCAGGCTGCCCCCCTGCCAGCAGCTGCCAGGGCCAATCAATTCAATGCTGACACCTTCTGCATGCATGTGAAACAACATAGCACGCCACACACTTTGAAGCACAAGCACCTTATAGCACAAATGTGTATGGTTGCTGTGCAGCAGGCTAGCATACACCCACGAGATGGGCTGATCCAGGCCCTGTTTCCAGCTTGTCAAGCTCCTGCTCTTCTGCTGGTGTAGGGTGCGGCTTGCATCTGAGCCTCTTGATGAGTCCATGAAGCTTCACGAC